>VZTQ01005847.1:0-32272 GCA_013400755.1 Pelecanoides urinatrix
TCAATGATACAAAGTTAAAACCAGTTAAAACCCACTGTTGCTCTTATCCCCACTCCCACACATCTCATGCACACACCACTGAAGAGCACTGGCTATCATTCACTCTACACAATTTGCTCCCTATTACAGACTGGTTTGTTAGATTAGATCTGTTTCAAATTTGTTTCTCTACCATGGACTGCATGTGGCAGGAGCCAGTTGCCAGCAAATGAATATCCAAAACATGGAGTCACAGCACAGAATTAAAACTGGTGCAGAGTCATGATAAAGGTCCACAGGGTTTCTCTCTCCTCTGTTGAAGTTTTTGAAACAGGAAAAAAAGATAGCAGGTAAGCCTTGGATACATAAATGCCAGGCAGAAATTATTGTCTGTGTTAGAAAAAAAGCGTTATCCAATAGGTAGACCACATTGACATGAAAGTAAACAAAAGGTGACAATAATATTCAGAATTCCTTTGAATACTATTCTTTTCAGTGTAGGGGAACAGCAAAATACTGGAGGGGGGAAATACTTGGATTGTAATAATGAGTTGCATTTTTAAATTATATATGTTACGAATTAATCTTCTGTTGTCATTTTAAGTTCACATTTACCTTGCATACACAATATTTGATACACTACAGATGCAGCACATGCTTTTCACAACTAGTGATTTTGCTTACTTCTGACTGGAGTCAAGTTCAAACCTGTGACCAAAAGGTTAAAAAACCCATATACATTATAGTCATTACTACACATTATACTACTACTAGGAAAAGTAAGTTCTCTTTTGCTCTTTTTATTATACTTTCATGAATAAAACTTCTGTCTATCATGAAACAAAGATATCGTACAAAATCATATCTGTTTACAAAATCCTGTGTGAAATAAGAACCACCCTCCACCCTTCCCTCTGAGAGATACCTTCCATATATTAACATTTTTAATGCTTTTCATAGGTCTGACAAAATGACAGACATCAGAAAAAAATTCCCTTTAATTGTGACGAATCTTTCTAACTATTCAAATTATAATAAGAAAATATAAATGTTTTTTCAGTACACATATGCTAAGTTAGGCTAGTACATCCTCACCAATTCCAAAAGTAACACACACATAATAAGAAAAAATTTGTCAATAGCAACGCAAGTAAGGCAGAAGTAGAAAATGATTGTATGAAACAATGCTTCTCCTCAATACATAAGTTAATGCAAAATGTATATGGGGAGATTATGGAGTCCTATATTTAAGCTGGAATTAAAAATACAAAGAATTTATACATTAATCACTACTTCTATCTGGAGAGGAATAAAAATGTCTTATATCCACATTTTCTTCTTTAGACCTAAACAGATTATCTCAATTTCCAATAGCAATGCATTTCCTTCACAATGTTACAGCTAACAATTGGTGTTCACCAGCCTTCACCAAGAGCAAGGCTGGATTGCTGCATCAGGATATACAGGAGGAACTTTCACTGAATCCCTGCATGCTCATTGTGTGGACTAAGAGGAACTATGGACTCCTAATGTTGCTTATGAATATTTATATTCTAGATCAGTAAAGCAAAAAGAAAAATTAACATCTAGATACTGCAAACTTTTTGTAGGTATGGAATGAAAAATCCTCTACTTCACCACTTTTCACCCTTTCCCACATTAAAACTATTTTAAAACTCAGCTAGAGGTGATCAGTGCTGACAAAATTTGTAACAATAACACTCACACTTCTCTCCCCATGTTCTGATGTTCACCTAAATAAGCAGAAACTGTGAGAAAAAACATGGAGATTTTTGCTGTTCCTGCTATGTAGGATTAGCACTTTTTAGGAAGTGAACTTCTCGTAAGGCATTCAGTTACCAATGCCACTTTGAGTGCTTAGATTTTTTTTAAATCATACTAGAATGCTTAGTAAAAACAATGCCTGAAAAATGTTTTAAAACTAAGTGTATTCTTTGGATATGTCCTTTTTAAACCCTATGAACACAGTTTTGAAAGAAGGTTGAAAGACCTAACTGATCACACTTAGCAGGAAACTAATTCAATTGTCTGATGACAGAGATAACCAAGAGTCTTAGGAAAAAAAACCCAAACAAATGTTTTTGCGCAGAACACACGAAAACAACATCTGGTTTAATTTTTTTTCCCCTTCTGAAAGTAAAAAGTTTAATCAGTTATGACTGTTCACCATTTTTCACAGAAAGAACAATCATATGGTTTATTTATTTGACACATTAGAACATTTAGAACACCTTCAAAAATTACCTTCCAAAAAGTGTTGCCTGTAAGAAAAATCACACTGAAGCCTTCAGCATTAGCCTTTTTGAGGCACAGTTCTAGATCTTTTAACATTGTTACTCGACACTATTCTAATACTTGACTCAGGTGAAAAACACTTACCTCTGCATATGTTGCCATTGAACTGGCTTCAACTGCATAGACTTTTCTAGCTCCAGCCTGCACTGCAAAAAATGAAAGGATTCCTGATCCACAGCCAACATCTAGGACCACCTTGAAAACAAAAGGCAGACCAAAAAAGCAAAATAATCAAAAAGGCACTTCCTGACACCTCTTTTAAGTAACTAAATTTTCATAGCTATACCTGCATTTAGTAAGCCTGGCATTATGTAAAAATATTACTAATTTCACTTGAAAAAGTGAAAAGGCTTGTTAAAGAAGAGTTTTAATGCCCTTAATCTTTATTTTAGCAGCAACAGCATGTTTTTGAAAGACTGTGGATTATTTTCATGTGTAAATACATGGTTATGGTTTGGAGGACATAGATTTTTGTAACAAAGTTTCTTTAGGAGAAAATTTGAAAAATGTGTAGTCTGAGTACACTGGGGAGGGAGGGAAGACATGGCAATAATAATTCTTTGAAGGACTACAGAATCGTGTCTTTCTGAATGAAAAATCACTCTGTGATGTGAAGTATGTTGGATAAAACCAAACTATGTATCTTTTTCCAAATGTTGGTTCTGCTTGCTAATGTTAGTATTAGACCTTTAATTGCACTGCTTGATGCGGTGTCTCTCAAAGGCCGTCAGTTAAACATAAATCCCAAAGCCTCATTTTCTCCATCAGTCAGGTGGCTCACTTGTTACAAGCCAAAATGTTGACTGAAATGTTTCAAAGGGTCAAAATTTTTGTTTCAGTGTATAGTGCAATGCCAAGCCCATGACTGCTGCAACGGTCCAGACAAGTCTCTAGTTCCTAGCTTCGTTCTGTTGTACAGGTCACTCAACATAGCTGCAGAGGCATAAGTACATGGAAAGAGAGGCTAACTGCCGGAGAAAAGGTTAAGATGATGTGACCGATGTGATCTTTGATGCAAAGCTCACTTTTATACTGCCCAACAAATTAGGCTAATACCAGTATCTTGCTTCCCCAAAATTTTAATACCAACTTTGGAAAAAATCTCACAGAACAGCTCACCATTTGGGTTCCTCCTATGGGTTTGTGCTTGATTGAAAACAAGGAGCAACAGTTTTCCTGTGCCTGTGGCTGAAATTCTCATTAAATTTTGATCCAAGATACGAAATTCACAAGCCCGTTACATTATTTAAGCCACCTGGAACTGGAAACTCCTAAGATTTCAAAGCACTTCAACCATGAAACCAAGCTACAGCCCTGATCCAGCCTCAAGAGTCAAGAGCAAAGAAGCTTAAAAATACTACAGATTCAGAGTAATCAGCTACCCCTGTTCTTTATTGCTTCTCTGCCCCAACTTCCCATAAGATGCACATTGCTTACCAGCCTTTAAAAACACAAAGAGAAAATCTTGTATATTGAAAATTCTGTTTATTCAAACAGAATAGTTTTGACAGAAAAATAATCTCTTAGAATGAAGGGCACATTCCACTCCCCCAAAGTTACTCTACATGACATTTAGGTTATATATTAAAGAATGCAGTCTAACACATATGGCCTGAATCTGTTGTAGATAATATTAATCTGTGCTACAGAAGTACTCCACTGCAGAATAAATTAACATTGCTTCTGATACTGCACAGTCTCAAGTTTGGCATAGAAGCCAGAACCTTGCCTTTAATAACCTTCTTTCTTCATGAAAGGTTTTATTAAGCTCATTTTTTATATCACAGATGACAGGCTGTTACAGATCCAGTTTTGTTTCTATGCTTTGGCAGGTGTTAGAATACGCTCCTATGCCCAGAAGAACCAGCTCTTCAGAACAGCAAGTGACAGTAAGTGCCGGTTACATAAGTAGAGAAGGAGACAATGACAAGTCAAGGCCAATTTCATTGAACCACAGGTCTGACAGAAGGTTTGGTAGGCTATTTATCAATACCCAATGGGAAATATGATAATGCTTTCTCTCTGCATATGTGGAAAGTATAAGGAAGAGTCAACTGCTCAAGGTCAACATAAAAAATCCAATGGAGAAGTATGGCTTTTTGCACCAGACTTAATTCTGGTGCCATTTCTTACACTATGCCTATATCTACATCAGCAGGTGGTACAGCTGTATTGGAGCATTTTTCTTCTGGATGATTTACTAAGACTAACTCTAGTCTGATTTTCTTCTAGCTTAGTCCAGTTCAGTTTCATCCAAAATTAATCCAGCTTGCTTACTCTGTAACCACTCCATAACTGAAGCACCCCGAGTGGCCATGATAGAAATTCACATTGGAAGCTCACTCCTGACCCACATTGAGACTTTAATGAAGACACAAATGAGCAAACTGAAGCAGCTGACACAGAGGTAGCATTTGTCCAGTAATCAGTGAAGCAAGGGGAAGAGGGGCTCAGAAATCCTGTGACAGTGTGGGAATTGCTGGAGGCTGCACAATAAGGGATAGGCATGCTCTGTAAGACTTGCTAGATCAACAGCCCTTGGGACACCAGAGACCTTGATCCAGGACAGAACTTGTAAGGGAAGATCTTGCTGTGTGGGTGCTGGGCTGCATGGAATGGCTGATGGCTCCCCCTGAGGCTGGGATCAATGGTGACCTGCAGGGGAAGTGGGCTCTGGCTGGGGAGAGCCACCGGATATGAAGCAATGGGTGGAGAGGAACAGACTGTGTACCATCGGGGAGGCTGAACAGGAGATAGTTGGGATCTTCACAGATGCTTTTTAGAGGCAAAAGCCCTGAGCATCAACACCTGGCTGTGCAGCTGGTTTCACAGACAGAAATTCAGCTTTTACGAGTGCAGTACCTTCTTGAGGAATGAAGACTGCTGGGGAGAGACAGAACCATCTAAAAAAACAGGGCAAGAGTATCTTTGCCATCAGTTTTCCAACCTAACAAGGAAGGCTGAAAAACTAGGTACATGTTGTTGGAGGTCATCATAGCCTGAACAGAAGTGAAGGCATGAGGGGAAGTGTTCAGGAGACAGCACAGTGGAGGGTTCCCATGCACCCCTTGTAAAAGCAGCATGACAGGGGAGTCATCTGAGATGCATAGACACAAGCACACATAGCATGGGAAACAAACATGAGGAATCTGAAGTCCATGTACAGATGCACAGCTTTCATCTCATAGGGATTACAGAGACATGGTGGGTTAGCTTGCACAGCTATAATGCTGTGATGGATGGCTACAAGCTGTCAGAAAGGGAAGGTCAGGAGGAGGGGTTGTACTCTACGCAAACAATGACTCAAGCGCATAGAGCTTTGGCAACAGGCAATGAGTTAGCTGAAAGCCTATGGGTAGGGATGAGAAGACAAAGGGTAGGGATACAGATATTACTGAGGTAGGCATCTGTTATAGACCATTTGATCAAGAAGAGGAGGGAAACAATGCTTTCTGGAGGAAGCCTCATGATCATAGGCCCTATTGCTTATCAGGAGAGCAGCCCTGCCGAGAAGGACTTGGGGGTACTGGTGGATAAAAAGCTGGACATGAGCCAGCAATGTGTGCTTACAGCCCAGAAGGCCAACCGTATCCTGGGCTGCATCAAAAGCAGCGTGGCCAGCGGGTCGAGGGAGGTGATTCTGCCCNGTATGGTGGGGCACAACCAATCCAGAGGATTTCTGGAGTGTCTTGATAATTTCCTGATAGTAGTGACCAATAAGCTGAGCAGGGGAGCTCTACTGAATCTGCCGCTAACAAACATTCCCAGCCTCTAGTGAAGGGATGACTGCTAGAAAGCAGGTTGTCCTCCTGCTGGACAACAAGCTGAATGAGTCAGCCCTTGCAGCCAAGAAGGCCAACTGCATACTGGGCTGTATTAGCAAGAGTGCAACCAGCAGAGGTCAGGGAAAGGCCATTTTTAAGATGACATTTGGGGAACTCTGTCCAGTTTTGATCTCCCTAGCACAAGACAGACACTGACATATAGCAGCAAGTCCCATGGAGGTCTACCAAGATAATTAGGGGGCTGGAGGACATGACATATGAAGAGAGGCTTGAGAGAAATCAGTTTGTCTAGTTTTAACAAGAGGAGGCAGACTAATGGGAGAGTTTACTGCTGTCTTCATCTGCCTAATGGGAGTTCACAGAAAACTGAGACAAACTTTTCTTGAAGGAGACATACAGTGATAGGACAAGAGGTAACAGACACAAGTCGTTACACAAGAAATTCTAACAGATAAAGTAAAACTTTTTCACCATGAGGGTTGTCAGACACTGGAACAGATTGCCTACAAAGTCTGTGGCATTTCCATCCTTGGATCCATTCAAAATGTAACTGGACAAACCTTAAGCAACCTGGTCTAGTTGGCCCTGCTTTCAGTAGAGGTTTGGACTAGAGATGTCCAGAAGTTCTTTCTGACCTAAATTACTTTAATCCGATGGACTTTAAGTACTGAAAGGCCACAATAAGTACTTTAAGTACATGCTTAATTAAAGTCCTGAAAAGTACTTTTGAATTTAAAAAAAAAGGGCGGGGGGGGGGAGGGGGAGAGATCAAACAAGGAAGAGCAACAACAGAACAAACACATAAAACTGAAAGAAAAAATGTCATATATCTACAATGACATTTATCATTCAAAATTACTATATATCAGCAAGATTATACAGAGAATTTTTTTTTTTTGTTAGCATGTGCCTTTGACTGTACAATGTGAATGGTTAATTTGTGTGATCCTTCATCCAGGATCACTGGAGATATTCTAATTCTAGTTGCTTTGCTTTTAAGTAAACTATTCATANGACAGACACTGACATATAGCAGCAAGTCCCATGGAGGTCTACCAAGATAATTAGGGGGCTGGAGGACATGACATATGAAGAGAGGCTTGAGAGAAATCAGTTTGTCTAGTTTTAACAAGAGGAGGCAGACTAATGGGAGAGTTTACTGCTGTCTTCATCTGCCTAATGGGAGTTCACAGAAAACTGAGACAAACTTTTCTTGAAGGAGACATACAGTGATAGGACAAGAGGTAACAGACACAAGTCGTTACACAAGAAATTCTAACAGATAAAGTAAAACTTTTTCACCATGAGGGTTGTCAGACACTGGAACAGATTGCCTACAAAGTCTGTGGCATTTCCATCCTTGGATCCATTCAAAATGTAACTGGACAAACCTTAAGCAACCTGGTCTAGTTGGCCCTGCTTTCAGTAGAGGTTTGGACTAGAGATGTCCAGAAGTTCTTTCTGACCTAAATTACTTTAATCCGATGGACTTTAAGTACTGAAAGGCCACAATAAGTACTTTAAGTACATGCTTAATTAAAGTCCTGAAAAGTACTTTTGAATTTAAAAAAAAAGGGCGGGGGGGGGGAGGGGGAGAGATCAAACAAGGAAGAGCAACAACAGAACAAACACATAAAACTGAAAGAAAAAATGTCATATATCTACAATGACATTTATCATTCAAAATTACTATATATCAGCAAGATTATACAGAGAATTTTTTTTTTTTGTTAGCATGTGCCTTTGACTGTACAATGTGAATGGTTAATTTGTGTGATCCTTCATCCAGGATCACTGGAGATATTCTAATTCTAGTTGCTTTGCTTTTAAGTAAACTATTCATAAATAGACTACAAATGAAAAAATTCAAAAGTCTCAGAACCTAAGACTTATTTTCAAAAGAAGTAGAAATGTGTCAGCCTTTACTCAGTTTGAAACAGCATTATACACTGCTACTGTAAAATTTAGTTATAAGCCTTTTTTTTTAGTATAACCAATTACAACACTTTGACTCCCCATTTTGGCTCTATAACAATTCAAAATCTAAGACAAAATTTTACTAAAAAAACTAGTGAAAGCTCTAAGGCGACTCCTTTGAAGAGTAAATATGTAGGAGTATATGCTGGTGAGAATTACTATACTAATGTGAAGAATCCAGCCGCAGATTCATTAGATTCTGAATGAGTTCTCCTTATTCTTTTAAGCTTCAATAGACATAAACGGTCAATCCAAGCATTACTCCCAGTTTATCCTAAAGTAGCTTACCTTTGACAGTGTTTGAATTTATCACCAAGAACCCTTTCAAAGGGTCCAGAATTGATTTTGTCCAGTACAACTCAGATAACCTGTTGCACTTTCTTATACAGATATTTTTTCAAAAACAAACAAAGCCTAGAACAAGAAAAAATATACTTTATCACCAGATATCCCTTCACTATAGGCAAAAATGTTTGTATAATAAATCACTACAGAATTTAGGGAAGGAGGCAGCAAAGGTAAAGAAATATTTGGGGGATGCAGAGTAGGTAGGAGACAATAAGACAAATAGCAATTAAATAAAACTTTTTCCAATAACGGAGGTATTAAAATAATTATGTCCTTTTTGCCTTTTTTATCTCCTGACTGCCATCATTAAATGTTTCTGCCTGTCTTATAATTTCTGGATGTAGGATAAATATAGTTGCAGTATTTCCAACAGATCAACTCTCAGCACAATGGGTTTCACAGGTTCTCATGGGAAAGCATTTTGCTACAATGTAGGTAGTTCAATTTTTTCAGCTACATTTATTCTGAAAATTGCCATTTCTCAACAGAATCAGGAAAAAGAGAGATAATTTTCTAGGTAGGTGGCCAAGAATACCCAGCCTGTAATAGTCTTACTATTAGGTATGTTGAAGAGAAGCCAAAGCACTTCCAACAGTTGGGAAAATAAATAAACCAAGAGCAAAGGCAAGCAAGCTGTACTACTGCACAGCAGCAAAATTTCCTACAAAGGCAAAGAGTATGCAAAACTTGAATTCCTTACTGCAGGCACAAAAATGGAATGGATATGTTACCTACAGAGATAAATCTGCTTTTTGCATTATAACATGGGAGCATCATATTTGGCAAGAAGCCAATGGCGAATAAAATCCTCTCTCTGCTGTTTCTTTCCCATATATTCAAGTTACCTATTCCAGTACAAAATTTTATCCATTAGTGATATAGTAGCTCCACTTTCCCAGCTGGTATCATCCAATACCATGTGCTTTGGGGTTTGACTCTGATGCCTATAGCAAACTGGAGCAGCTCTGTGCATACCACTAGTTTACTAATGTTATTGAATTAAATAGGAGACGATTGTCTCAGGCCTGAAAGAAATTACGGACACTGAAACCTATCTGTTTCATTTCTATAAAGGTTTTTTTCATCTCTATGAAAGTAAATAGTTTTCACATTTTAAAGGCACACTGTTTACCTAAGTTGCATGGCAAAGCAAAATTATCAGCTGCACTTGAATGTATTACTAAACTTAATAAATAGTTAAAACATAACTATCTTAAAACAATTCAGATAAATTTCACACAATTCTCCTCATTTTGGCTATAAACATGCTACACATTTAAAGGGAAATGTTTTGTTCAGTATTTGCTTATCTGTTATTAAACACTCTTTTCTGTGATGTAGTAAAGCCATTTGTGCTGGTGTGAGTTGAAGTCAGAGGCTCCTTTTAAAAAAAAATGCACACAGAAAGATGAGAGAAAGGAACGAAAAAGGAGGGAAGACAAAAAAATGACAAGGTGAAAAAAATAACTGCGTCTTCATTTTCTTCATCTTTTTGTTTGCAGTCTGCTACTCAAGCATCATAAACAGAGCTCACATGGTCTCCGCTGACATTTTGAGACCTAGAAAACATTCCTGCTAGGTTGCTAGGCTGCTGCTTACAGACTGCCTATTTGCTTAGAGAAGGTCACATGAAGTCTAATATTTTTTGCTGGTTTTTATTATTTTATTAAGAAAGCTGAGAAGTGTCGTAGCAAGATATGGAGATCACACAACGTCCAGTGATTAAAGAGCAGAGAGAGCTAGCAAAGGTAGGACACTGGACAATGCACAGATAAATTAAACTCAGTGCTGATTAATATAACTTTGTGGAAAATATGAACTGTTCATGTACCATTCAAGTTCTAAATGAATCATCATCATCATCATCATCATCAACAACAACAACAACAACAACAACGAGCCTAGGCACTATTATGAATTGTTTGGTGAAGATCAATGCTCAATGGACAGATGCAGTCCCAAGGAAAAAAAGTCAAGATTTATGAGAAGTACATTAAAGAGTAACTAGGAAGTTAGAATTCTGCAATATAAATTGATTGAATAGCATTGTCTACACTACCATGCATAACTCCTGCCAATCCTTCTCAAAGCAGGTGCTGCAGAATTAATGTGACGCTGAGAAAGAGGGCAAGAATGATAACAGGGTGTGTGCAATTTCTTCATACAGAAAAAGGCAGAGAGGACGGAGAACACTGACCTCAGAAGCAAGACTACAAAAGAAGAGACAACAAAAATTGACACAATGGAGAAACAATATAAGGAAAATTAAAACTTCAATCGTCCTTTGCCTCACAACGTAAGAGCAAAATGACAGAAATACAAAGCTGATAAATTGAAAATCTTACTAAAGGAGATACTTTTCCGCATAACGTGATCATATCATAGAATTTGTTGGTGTATTATGTGTGGAATCAGAGAAGAGTGTGCACGGGGACTGGTCCTGGAGAGGGTCAGAAAGTCTCTAGTTAGTGTGACTAATTGCAATAGGAAAAAAAGTAAAAAAACTTTGTAAAATGTACTAGTCCTCTGCTTTGCATTTCAAGGAGCCTAAATCAATGAAATCAGAAAATGACTTAATCCGTGGCTGGGAGGCAGATTATCCTACATCTCCCAGTGTAAGTTTTCTTTTGTCTTTTGCTGAAGTATCTGGTTTGGACAATGTGAGAGGCAAAGGACTAGATAAAGAAGATAATCATAGTTGTATTCATTACAGTAGTCTTCAAGTTCTACATACATATTTTAGAGATGAGTTTGGCATCTGATAAGTTCCTCCATTGTTTCCAAATCTTTGCCTTGTACAAATGGAGTCACAGCAGCCACTGGTACAAATGGAGTCACAGCAGCCACTTATGTGCTTGCTTCATTTGTAATGATTGTGGGGTGCAAAAACATTCAGTGCAGACCTCCATGAAAGAGACATAAACTAGAATACCTTTGCAGGTACTTGCAAGAGACAGTATGGCACAATAGCAAATACACAGTTAAGAGTTAAGATACGGAAACTAATATTGTATGTGAGCTCCAAGATGCCAAACGGGAATGATAATAGCCCAAAATGTCAAGAAACATGTATGTGTAGATTCCCAGATCGTCCACAGAAGACAGCAGAAGAACTTGTAGCTATGTTTGGATCCATGTTTTGCGCCATTCATCTTGAGGAGGTACCATCACCATCATGCATTGTCATCCATGTGCTTGATAATAACATTAGTAATGCAAAGCACACATGAATTAGTATATTCATGCACAAAGTCCCAGGTGAGAAAAGGCTCCAGTCTGATCAGTGTTGCTCTACAGGGCAAGTTGAAGTTTAGAGCCTAAGCAGCATACTGGAACATTTAAGATTCTTACCAGAGCTTACCTTGTCTGTAAAATCTGTGTGGTTCTGTAGGATAGCTCTGTGATAAGTGGCCGTCCTCACAAAATCTTGCATCATGTTCTGTTGTTGAGACAGACAGCCATAAAACTAAAAGGAAAGAAGGAGAGGGAAAACAGAGAAAAGATAAAGCCCATCTTCTATCAATCATACCTTAAATTACTTGGTACTTAAATTACCTTGACCATCCTCTGAATAAACCTAAGTTATCTTTCAAACTGACCTGGTGACTAAGGTCAGGCAAACAACAGTAACTAAGATTTCACAAACTGGCACTGAAGTTTCATTACCTGAAAATACTGAGCAGTGGATGCTTCATCTGTTCGCTGACTGAACACAGAGTTCTCCTCCTTTTGGCCATGGCATCTCTTCAATGCATTTGAAAATGTGTTGTATTCTAGAAAAGAAAAATCAAAAAGACATAAACACAGCAAAAACCACAAGGATAGTAAATTAAGATAAACATCCAATGACAAGATAAGGACACATTCAATTACACTTGAGAGGAATGCTTAATTTGGCTTATGGTGTTCATAAATACACAGTAAGCAGTTTCAAATTTCATTAAACAGACAAGAGCTGTTGCAGAGATCTGGCCAGCATCAAAAGATTTTAAGAAGCACCTGGATGCATGCAACAGTGTTGTCAAGGATTCTCCATTTGGGTTAGCTAACTCCTGCGAATATCTGTGATAATGAGCTCTCTAACAGAGAAGTGGCTGAACATAAGCCTCAACCTACTACTTCAGGTTAATCTACACTAACCCAAGCTCCACACAGAGAACCACCTAGGGTTATTGTGAAATGCATGGATTTGAGTGAGGAGGTTTACAACCTAGAATAAAACACTCGAATTTAATTGGCCTAAAAAACCAGGCTGAGGACCATGTATCTTCTTTTAGAAGCAGTCTATCTAAAAAGCTCAGAGTTATAGCCCTTTGGCTTCTGTGGACAAGATCACTTCTAACATTATGTAAGTAACAGGAAAAATCATGTGGACCTAAAAAACAAATAACAGTTCACACAAGGGCTTTTGTCTCCATCTTTTAAGATCAAACCAAGCCCCCAAGCATAAAGTAATTCCCTGATGTCCAAAAGAAAGGCATATGCCAGTAAGTGGAGAAAGTATCTAGAAAAAGCACTATAAGGAAAAATTGTCAGGGGGGGAGCATAGATGACAACAATAAAATCAGGGATGGAAGTCTTGCATCTTCAAAGACAAGAGAAGATAGGGAAATGAGATCACACCACATTCATGATTTGTTAACCAGAGAGACAGAAAACTCCTACAACAGTTCACAGATTTGCAAATAAAAATAGCAATTGCCTGAAGCATGTAAGTGTGCACTGGGAAGTACATGCTAAGTGCTCTAATCATTTGGAGATAATTAATAATACAATACTTTGAATGGGCTTTGAAACAAAGGGTCTAAAGATAACAAATAATTAATAAACTTCTCAATACAGTAACCAAGAGAATTTCCCTCATCATTTCAGGAAATTTTGAAATCCTCAAAACAGGGATTTGGTTGCACTGATCCTTTTCCACTGCAGCAAGCTGGCATATCCAAAAGGGAAGAGATGTAAAAGATGGTAAGTGACTTTCCCTTTAGCTGTGGAAATCAGGACAAGCTCAATGTCAGGCTGCTAGGGAATGAAAACAAAGACCCATGTTTACACAACCCAACATAAAGTTGCTGCAAAGTTACCTTTAATGGGCCAAAAAGTATTTTTGATTAGGATCTTGAGAGAGAGATCCTCAGTAGAAACTTTTTAATTCTTGGAAAAATTGTATAATAAAGACAGCATAGAATTCAGCAAAAGCATCACAAATTGCTATTATTGTTATCTACGCTTTTCCGTCTTTATACAGCTAGAAATAACTAAAACTGGAGAGCTCCATCTGTGGGGTAGTCATATATTGTTTCACCATAAGAATTGCATACTGAAGATAAGACAGACAGCCATACCTCCTCAGAGAAGTCCAAACCAATTGACGGCACAGTCCCTTGAACCTCTGGGCTACCCCACATAACAAAGGCCACTTGTAAGCATCCAGAGTTCAAGCCATTTCTCTCAGTTGAGATTATGAACAGTCTAATATACACAATGAAAACTGTAAGAGTGGCAGAAATTGTAAAACATAACTCACCAGCTTATTCAAATGCACTTCATCTGCTGAGGAAATCTGCCAGAGAGCTGATCTGTTGCCACTCTGCAGAATATTCCTATGTAACTTCCAGGTGGGAGAAAGTCCCACTTCATTATTTCTGGCATGTCAGCTCCAGTGGGAGGAAGATACCACATTCAACATCTGAATTTGGGGTGATAAGTGGGTCTCAAAATACTTAAATTGTTCCAGAAGCAATTGTAAATTACCATGAAAATGTACAAATGCCATCAACGTGCCCTTTTCACTCCCACACAGGGATGATGGTCAGAATGAAACAGTAAGTGACTGGATAAAGACAATGAAGAGTGGCCCACATTACAGACAATGTCAATTTTCTGCTGGAAGATGCAGAAATCAGCTTAAAACAGATCAGAGTTCTTTCTCTGCATGAAGAGACAACACTAGAAAAAAGTCTGACACTGGACAGTGGAGATTTTTTCCCAGGTAATCACCCATTGCCTTAAGCTTCTCCCATATTTTGTTTTCTATCTGAAGGTAAGAGATGATGCTACAGATACAGTGACATGCTTGACTCCTTTCTTTTCTAGTCACTCTTCACACATTATTTTCATACCTCCGAAGAGACTTTTTGGTAGGTCAGAAGAACCTCTTTGGTGTCTTTGGTGTCCAGGAATGAGAATGGATTTCAAAACCACAACACTGTAAGAAAAACTGCAAAAACTTGCCTAGAGAGGTTATGCTGTAGAAGTTTTTATCATCCTTGGAAGTTTTCAAAACATAAATGGACAAAGCTCTGAGCAACCTGGGGCTGAATCTCCTTTGCAAAGAAGGCTTGATCAGATGACCATATGAGTTCTCTTCCAATTGAATTATTCTTTGATTCTATGAAAAAAAGTATGATTTCCTTGTGATACCATACTTCTTTATGTACAAAGACGTTTGTTGCCAGAGCTCTCCAGAGTGCTGGCAAATTACAAAACTAGTAATCACTGAGTTGAAGAGTATATCAAAATAGAAAGAAAGAACAAGAGGTTGATGGAGTTCCTCCACAATCTGTCATAAGGGACCTCAAATGCCCTTAAAGTTTTCCTAACAGAGTACCTGCCAGATCACAAGAGGCTCTGGCAGACTATAGAGGAGAAAAGTGTCTCATCTCATTCATCAATCTCAACAATAATACAGAATTAAAATCTTATCTATTAGCTGGAAGTAAAGATTCAGCAATAAAAACAGGAACAGCATTAGATCTAATACACCTCAATGTTTTCACAAACTTTAAATCCCAATTCCACATTCTACACATTCATCAGTGGCTAACACTGTGAGAAAAAACATCTGAGCATAAAAATAGAAATATACATTTAGTTGCTGTTGTTGGTGGGAAGTGAAAAATACACTCTAGTGAAAAAAGCAACAGCAATCAAGAGTCCTGGTTTACAATTTATCCATGAAAATTTAATGATTCCATTTCTGAAAAATCGTCATAGCCTTGTCTGATCCTGCATTAACTGAATAAATATACTGTGAAAGTCCCCATACAGCACGAATTTGCTCTTCTTCTTTTTCTCATCTGTTCAGTGAATGCTAGTTTATCCTCAACATTTATAAATAAAACATTCACCAAAAATCTTTTAGCTGCTTCTACTTACCATTTGAGGGAAATTATAGCTAAATAGCTACAAACTAAAGATCAGGTTGTAAGTAAGGAATTACTGTTGAAGATGTAAATTTGGGATTTTGTTTTTCTTTTGAATGCAAACAGTCAAAGTATTCTAAAGGGAAATCTCTTCGGAAATGCAAATTGCCTAGGAATTATTCATAACAATTGCTACCAGTTTCAAATATTGTCTGAGAGTTCACATGCACACTCATTTATGTGTGTCCTGGTTCCGGCTNCAGGGCAAAGTGCCAAATAATAAATCTTTAGCATCTAATATAGAAAAACGGAATTATTGTGAACACTCTGCACATGACACAGACACAAGAAATAAATTCAAAAGTAAGACATGCTGAAGCTTTAAGAAATTCTCCCAAATAAGGACCCCCTACTGTAGAGAAGACAAACAGGTTTGTCTTTCTTTAGCATGGACAAGGAACACCATGTTTCTTCCTTTTGTAGACTGTCCCACAAGAAAAAAAAGAATTTATCTCAAGTCCATTTTCTATATCCAGCAAGTCTGTCTTCTATATCCAACAACAATTTACAATAACCTGTCTTCTCTCCGTTTGCTTCTGCATGCAAATAAACTAAGCTGTTTTCTTCCTATATTTTCTGTAAAGGAACTTTTCTTCTTAGCCAATACCTCATCACCTGCTTGTGATATGAAATATGGCTTTATCTACATATTGATCAAGGTCCTAAAATTTAATTTAATCTTGACCTTCCTAAGAATCTGGGAACTTAATCTGTCATATGTAGAACTATACCCAGAACTGATCTTGGCTTTTATGAAAACTGGATTTTCTTCTTTATTTAAAATAAGGGGACCAGAAAGGAATCTATACCAAAAACAGTTTGGCTCACTTACAGGCTAGAATACTGGTGGGTCACACACTTCGGAACTCTTTATTTTGCAACCTGGAGTCAACCATACAGAACTGAAAGTCAGTAAAATACTTTTCAAGAACAGCCAAAAATATTTTTAGTTGATCCTCAGCCCTATATTCTTCATCAAGGTTCTAGCACTCCATATATCTTTTCCTCTGATGCTGTAAGGAACTGATAGTCTTATCTCAGGGAACAATCAGGTAGATTCTTCAGATCTTCTATCATCTTTTCAAGAGCAAACTCAAGTATCATGCTTTTTTACTGAAGAGTATTGCCTAGTAATCTGAGCGTAGTGTTTCAAATGTCACCCCTTCAACTCTTCTACCCAGTCCTGAGAGATTCCTTCTACTACCTTGAACAAATCATGCAGGCTTTTTGCCTGTTTGTTCATCTATTAAAAAAAGGTCCTGCTTGCTTACAAAATTTTCTGGGTTATCAGGGGTTACACTTAAGCAGAAATTAATCTACCCTGTAAAATCCAAAATTAATGTGCTTGGGCAGGAGGAAGGGCACAAGTGCTTCTAGATGAAGTGCTTCTTTATGCTATGCACAGCCATCTTCTTTCAACCTCAAAACTCTTTCTTTTGTTTTATTCTCTGAAAAAACTGCAGATTGGGAAGATGGCCATGATTCTTCTTGAACTGTTTTGGCTGTCTTCAGAGAAATAACTTACAATTTTCACTGACTGAAAAACAAACCCCTGTGCCCCACTACCCCAATTACTTAAATCAATCTAAGGTTTTCTACTAGCAGGTTGAAAAAACCCTAAAAACTTTACCAGTGTTACAGCCATGTTCCAAGAGTGGCAAATTAATGAATCAAGCTTTAAAATATAACTCTTACAGTGCATTTACTTTTTCCCATGCATTGTAGACCTCCAATAACTACTCCAACAAGAATGACCTGAAGTTCTTGAGGGCAGAGCTAAGCAGACATATTTATTGCCTTTTCATCTATACCTTTTCAGTATTTCAAACTCTCGTCTAAAAAATCCCCCCAAAACCAAGATGTTTCTCTTTCAAGGAGCCTCATCTGGATGTTGTTCTGAAAATAACAGAGGATATTGGAACGAAGACCACTATGAGTATGCATAGGCTGCAAAACTTGCCCAAGTGCTGTGTGCATCTAAAAGACCTGCAGTCACAGCAGTAAGTAAAACACAGCACTTAAATCTGTGCATTTTAGCTGCTGAAATAAACTGGTTTTAAAATGCCTGTATTTTTAACTGGATCAAAAGTCCTCCTTAAACTCTTCGATGTGAATTGAAGCTTGTGTTCTGTGGTGTGTAGCACAGAAAAAAATTAAATCCAGCAAGTCAAACTGTCTCTGTTTTAAAAGTAAAAAAGACACTTGGAAAATTAGTTAAATTCATTAGGCACTCTTCAGTAACTGCCTATGTGCAAGCTCTTATTTTACAACAACTAAATCCCCTTCCAGTAAGGGGTACGCTTCCTCATATTTATTGTACATCATGTGATAACAACATTCATGTGGGCAGCTACCAGGAAACAGCAAAAAAACCCTAGTTCATATATCTAGTGTACCCCATAATAAATGCTTCTTTGGAGCAAAACTCATCTTACAGAATGAATTATTAGCTTTCAGAAGAAAAGTGTCAGCTTCTCCTTTTTTCTTAGCCATTGAGGAAGCAAGGAAAACTCCCACTCTCGTGGGCTGAAATGCTTTCAGAAGGATCTTGTTGAGGAAATAAAAAAAAATTCCCCTGCAAATAATTTCAAAGAACATAAAAAATTTAACTCTCAGACATTTTCTTTGAAATCCAAGCTTGTTAGGATTTTAATTTATTTCTCATTTTGCCCCCCCTTTTTTTCCCAATTAAAATCTGAAAGCAGAAATTCCTACTTTTACCTTGACAGAAAGCTGTATCTTGCTGAAAAACTGAGGCATTTGATGGTAAAGCTTTGACTAGCAATGCACCTCAGCTAACTAACATTTGCTGTTGGACATTAAACCCATGCTAATCAATTATACAGTTTGATAACTTGCCAGAGATATCCTGCAGATGTTATCGCACTGATAGTCTAAAAACTGAACTGTGTAGAAAGTGAATAAAGGCCAGCTAAAACTGATTCCTGTGATCAAAGATAACAGGAACATCCTTCCCAAAAAGCCCTGCTTCTGGTGTCTCTTTCACACTACTCCCTTCCCAAAAAGGAGAGCAAAAGCCCCAGGCCCCTGTAGCACTTCCCACAGGTACATTCATACTCCATTCCTGGTAAATTGTCACTCAAATGGTTGCACTCTGCATAAGCAGAACTGCTGTACTGATTTCTCTTTACAAAATGCTTATCCTCACAGGAGAAGACACAGACACACAAACACAAGCTATTAATATAGTGCACCTCACCCATCTGCTCAAAGCAGATGGAGTCTCTCACTGCTCCAAAGGGGAAGAGGGTGGAGAAAAAAAAAGGCTCCAGTCACAAACCTGGATGGTTGTTGGGCAAGAAAGGGAAAAAACCCAAACTAACATACACAGAATAAGGGAAAGAAAACTCAATGGGAAATAAAACACCACAAATTCCAAACAGCAGCAATCCAAAATAATGCTACTTGCAATAAATTTTTAAATAAATATATTCTACCAACAGCTGTTAGATTTTCTGATCTAAGGAAATTAGCATAACAGCCATGAAGAAGCACTAGTCCCACATTATTTTGCATTATCTGCTGCAGGCTACTATTAAAATGCAGTAGCTACATAAAGCAGTAAATTTGGCCTGTAACTAATGCGAGGTGTACAGTCATAACTTTGACCATGTTTGAAAAAATGAATGGAAGTAAGATAATAACTTATCACAAGACTATATCAAATGATTAGACAGATCAGACTGTCTCCTGTTAACAAGTGGAACACAGTCTTCCATTTGGAACAATAGAATTGCAAAATACCCAAATAATAAAATGCCTGCTTTGCAAAAAAAGTGAAACGTGCAGTAAAAATACAGTAAGCTTATCAAGGCCAGATCACTGTCCAAGATGTATGAGGTTGGAGTATTATTTCCAAATGAGGAAGAAAATGTTTTTGCTTCTATTCAGTTTTAAGTATTAGACTTCAGAAATTCACAGTGACACCTACTACAAGTACCCTATTAAAATTCCAACAGCATTCACCACACAGACTCAAAAGAAAAAGCTCTCAGAAATCCTTGGGTTTACACCAGTTTGACAATATTTATCCAAAATATTTTTCTCTTTATATTATACCTTTCAACCAATTACACAGCTTGTCATTGCCATAAACACAACAAATTAGACTAATGGGTTTCTGTTCATTTTAACAACTCATTTACTAATATTTCAATAAGCACTAGATCATTTTGTTGTAAACATTACTGAATATTAAATCACAATTTGCAGACTAGGTCACTTACCACAATGCTACTTCATAAAGTGAATTTCTGCAGCCTTCTTCCAAACTCTTTTTATGAGTCTGGATTTGTGCAATAGGAATTATTTTGTCCTGAACACACCAGTGGGTGAATCATTCCAAGTGTCAGCACAAGAGAACTAGACGCTTAGCTATTCGGTCGGTAAGTACTTCATCAGCACACAGAGTACTCAAGCAGTTGTGCATTTTTACAGGAAACAAGACTGATGGCCTTGTGTCATCAGGAACTGGATGCCACATGTTCCAAATCTCATTACTAAGTTTCATAAGTCATTTTTTTCCCAAAGCAAAAACCTTTTCTATTTTTAGCACCAGCAATATACGCTTGCTTTGGTAAGCAGAAGGCAAAATACTGTATCACCTCCAAGCTAAACATCCTAACTAAAATCGATTTTCTTCTAATAGAACATTCCACCCATTAGTAAGTGATTCACATTGATATAAAACAAAACTGAAGCCAAACTGATAAAACAGTCAGTTATCATTAAGAAGAATATTAAAGGAGTACCTTTAATTTCAAGCTGCAACCACACTCCAAAGCAATGTGAACTAGCAGATGCGAAAGCCTCCCCCACTGTGTCAATCTCACACTAAAAATGTTACCAAAAGAATAGTCATGGTTTGTAAAATGGCATTATAAAGTACCTAAATATAAATGTTTCACTTTCTTTAGAACAGTCATTAGAGTTGCATTAGACAACAGAGAGAGAAACCGGTTTTTAAGTTGTAGTCAAATTTACATAAAGCTTGTACAAATTATTGTGATATTGCAAAACTTTTGAAGTTAAACCATACTTTGGGAACTATTAAACTAAGAAGCTTTAGATCCTTTCTTTTATTCTTCCTCAAAAGAATGGATTATTTTTATGTAAACAAGCTTCCTCAGAATTCAAATTACACTTCAATGAAGGAAGATTATTTGGCTCAGTACAGCATAATTGAATGAAATGCAAATACTGAGACAGATATAGTTGATGCAAGTGGTTCACTTGTGTCTTCTAGTTTTAAATAGCCAGAACACTGGAAGTCTTGGTACATAAAAAGTCTAGCAGTGCTTAGCAAAAACCTCTTCTGGACTGGTGGCCACAGAGGTGCCTCACATGAAAGCACTATGTGCTAGCACTGAATTAGTGGCTATTAATTTTCAAAATACTGTCAACATTTTATAAGACATACCTTGCCTCAGTGGAATCAAGTACTATATGTTTTAAACAATCATCTACCCACCCACCCCCAGTCTCTTCCACTCTTACCAGAACAAGACATTAGGACTAAATGGATTTTTAAACACTCTGAATGATTGGATAAATTCCCAATACAAGCACGTTGCCACCTTCAACACAGAATTGGCACTGCAATATTGTAATTTACAGGCAGCCAGATCTAGCAGTACTCAGATCTAGCATATAGGAGTAAAGAAGTCTAGAAATTTAAAATCCTTCACATAGTAATTTTTTCTAAAACTGTGGGAAAATTATGCTAAATTACTTGCATATAGAAGAAAAGAAAAAAAAATTATCAGATCATATCTGGAAAGCCAAACATTAATATTAACTAGCAAGAAAACAGCCCAGAATAATTCCAGTGAAAATACCAGAATATTACAAGTTACTCAAAAACCGGCGAGAAGCTATTGACTTTTTCCAATCCCCTTTATTTTGAACTCCCAGGAATCAGAATCAAACAATATTTTAAAATGCTAATGCTAAAATCATTCCCACAGAAATGTTCAAGAAAAGCCTGGAGAAAGAAAAGGTACTGAAAATAGTGCCATAAGTGATTAGGGCTTGAGCTTCCCTTTAGATCCTACCACCTTGAACACACTCAGTGAGTCAGCTCAAAACACCATAAAACTTGTGAATGACTGCCTCTAACTGAATCAAGAAAAGCACTGTCATAGAAAACCAGAGTGAGACAATGGCAAACCCAGAGGTTTGAACAGTGGGACTAACGGATATGGACACAGCAGAAGGTATGGTCAGTGGCAGCCTTCTCTGTTAGATTCGCAAATAGACCAGCACTCTCCAAAATCACATCATGGGTATTTGTTCTTGCACGCTACAGTTCCCAGCTCAAAATACAACCTGGAAAATTATCATCAGACACTTAATTCCGTTGAAGCTGAACAGGTCAAACTGATTGCTGCATATTCCCAAAGCCCACCCAGTGTTTGGGACAGCCACATAAATCAGTTAACTCAGGGGAAGCACCTACAAAGTCTAGAGCCACTTTGTGACAACGGAGTAATTCAGAAACTGGAGTATGACACAGAACCAAAGTTTCTGCCCTAAGAAGTGAGAAGTTAGGGATTACAATTGTGCATGTAATATGGCTTAGAAGTTAAAACTCTTCTGTTTTTTTAAGTCATTCCAGTAGTAGAACCTCCTACCACTCTTTTGAGACTAGCAAATGCTGGACTTCACAATCATTGTGAATTGAAGAGGTGCAATTTCAGCCAATGCATTGAGTAAGTTCTCCTCTCAACAAGTTGCACCTCATTGTTTACACGATAAAACTCCGCAAGAGTTTCAAGCTGCAAGATTAAAGACATTTGTGGATTTAACTGCTTTGTAAATTCACTCAAATAAAACAAGATTCAGGTAACCAAACTCGTCTTTTTTTTGCTTTTCTGAAAAACAGAATCACTACTTTAAACAGAAACTAGCAAAAAACCACAGAATCATTTGGTCCTTTACTTCATAGAATTTATTATTTGACACAAATTCTTAGATTTAAACTGCTGAACAGCTTCCTTGCAACCTGTGGGTCTTCAGGCATATCGATTAGTTGTCCCTACTTACAGTGCTTTGGTTTGCATGGTCTCAGTACACACTAACTGGAATCCTTCCCGATGAAATTAACCAAAATACGCACTCCATGAATAAACTTTGACAGTCAATGGTCATTTAGTCTATGTGACCAGACTAGATATAGTTCAAAGTAAACACACCCTTCATTCTTGCCTCCTTCCCAAATGAGTACAGTTTGCATACCAGGGCCCCAGTACCAATTGTTCTGTTCTACAAACTTTTTCCTTCTGGACTGTGTGACTTACTAATGGAATTATAGCTCATTAGATTCATATGCCATTTTACGAAATAATAATTTGGGGGAAAAAATCACCATAATATACTTTGTTTCTTTGCTTGAATTATACTGCAGTAACAAGATGTACATTTACACATATAAAATTCAATGTATGTCTTTAATATCTTTCACATATATGTATATGTATCTACAGACACACACACTTACACGTCTCTAGCTCAGTTCTGTATACATAAAACCGAAAGTGCTATCCCCCGGTATCAATACAGGCGGGGNGCTGTAAATAACTGAAAACTGTAAATAACACTTTTTTTCCCACCTGTATTGTGCTTCTATGTAAGTGGCACAGCTATTAGAGCTGGCAGACAACTTTCAAGGTAAGTTGTGGTAGTAAAACAACGTCTACAGACACCAACTATTGGCATGTCCAATGCCTGGATGCACTGTGAAAGTGGCTGGAGACCAGAGTTATGAGGTTTTAAAGAGAAAAAAGGAACCTTCATTCTACCACAACCCCAAAAGAACAATTCATCCTATGCTCATGAACTAATTCTGTGCTAAATTAACCAGGTCATTTTCACCAAGGAGTAGAGAGCTACATACCAAGTCTGCCACAGATGAGTTACAGACTGGTTGGTTGGTCTGTTACAGATAAATGATCTTTGTTTTTGAAGAAAAGCCTGTAGGCTACTAACTTTCATTTTTATTGCCTGCTTGATCCTACTCAGATGTTTAACATATGTTCAGTAGGAAATGAAAGATACAGTCTACGACTTATGACTGTCTAAATGCTGGAACCAGAACAGCAATTCTCTGTGTGGGTACAAGCAGGGCATGAATTTCCCTCTCCCCCCACTCCTCATTCCTCATCTTCCTCTACCTTCCTAAAAGACAGAGGACTTAAAAAACCTAAGATTTTTACAATGCATTTTCATAACTAACACTTCTAACATATGAAAAAGGAGTTTTCAGTCCATTTTTTAATAACAGTATTATTTTTATTTATTATACACATACACATTTGCAAGTACATAAAACTGAGAGTAACACCTACACTTGAACACAGCAAACAATAAAAGGTTAGCTTCTGCTCTATAGCCTTGACTTCTTTGTAAAAACATACAACTTTCTCAAGACTAGGTGCTATTTGATATACTCAACACGTAGAAGAAGGTACCAGCAAGCTATTCCTATGGGGAAATAATATCCTACAAGTAACTTTCAGCTTAGCGCAGCACCCAACACATTCCATTTGATATCAACAGGTTTGTCATTTAATCTGAACAGACTTTACTTCGACCAATCCATTATAATCCTGTCATTTTTTCAATGAGTTGTTGCATGGATTAACAGGCATTTCAATTTATTTCCCCCTGAGTTTTAAAGATGGAAAAAATACATAAACCACTCAATTTTGGCATGTTAGCAAGCAATCAGAAGCAATAAATTAAAAGACTTCTCTATACTGTTCTTATCTATTTCACAATATGTAGTTATATTATAAATACATTAAACTAAACACAAATCACCAAGGAATATAGCTGAAGAAAGGACTGAATTTACCACTTAATCTTCAAGACACTCCTCTCAGAAAAAATACCAAACTGTACAGAAATTAGCTGGATTGTTTTTCAAATACTTGTTTGTAAAGGTGGGGAAGAGCACTAGGAGAAAGTTCTTTTCCCTTGAGATCCCAAACTCTCAGTGCCTTTTAGAATCAGAACCTTCCTAGGTAGACAAGACATGGTAGAGACGGTAGACCAAAGAGTACTGAAAAACTTGCCTGACTCCTTAATTATTAGATATTAATTATCTCAGCAGTGAGCTAATAAATCATTAAACAACCTAATCTCAATTATCGCTTCAGTTATGATGCGGGTCTCTGTAAGAGACAATATTGTATTGCAATCTCAAGAGAAATAATTTAATGGAAGCACAATACTCAATTGCAACACTCAGATATATAGATTAAAAAAAACAAAAGACACTTGCAGTCATTCTTAGCTTACATTCATATTGTTTTAGTAAGGTAAGAGGTTGAAAATGTGAATAGTTTTTCTTGATGGATATGGATGAAAGCCTGTAACTGGGTAGGACTTCAAAGGCCACCAAGATTTGGCACCCAGCTGAAAAAATCAGGTTAGTCTAAAAACTGTATTTTGTAGTAGATTGGGACTCAAGAATTCATGTATTGTGTCTACATGACACATGACTAGCAACTCATTGCATAGACAAACCCATCTACATCCAAATTCTCAGCACTTAATTCTTTGAAACATATACGTGTCTTTAAATAAACTGCCAAAAATCAAAACTAATTGTTCTGTGCCTCAGTTTCCACACAATATAAAATGGAAATAACTATAATGGCATCCTGGAAATCACCAGGCCTACTAACGTAGTCTGCTATATAAGAACTCCTGGTTATTGCTAAAGAGGAATCTGTATGTTACCTATAGCTACATAATTTCAAAATTAGTTGTGGCCATGCTGCACACTCAGCAGCCTTCTGAATTTCCTTGCATAAAAACTAAGAATGCTTTTCCAAAAGCCAATATGAGGACATGAGGATAGCACATATTAAACAGGCTCAGCTGTTGGATTTACAAAAACACAAATACAGATCTCAATATTCTACTAAAATACAGTCATGTTTCTACAATAGAGTGAGTTTCTTTTTCAGCATCACTACACACAAAATATCTATCCTAAGAACTGCAGGTGTATGTTAAACTACCTCAATTAGCTATACAGACAAACAGATTTGCAAGACAGTTTCTGAATGGGGAGCAAAAAGTAGCAGATTGCCCACACAAAGCACTACATTTACCAGTTATTAGTTTATGAAATTAAGTCATATGAATGTGTTATCTGCTTTTGCTTTCTTCAGAAAATTAATCTGCAGTTGTTTTGCAAAAATGTCATGTCCACTATGTGAATAGTCCATACTCCACAAAAGGCAGCTGGAATGGGTTAGAGGCATATGAAGTCGCACAAATCATCATAACAAAATGTAATATTTAAATAGCCAACATGAAACAGAGGTAGCAGACAACATATTTTAAAGCAAACTTTACCAATACAGTAGCATGGCAGGAAGGAGAAGATGCAAGATGTACTTACCAGTTTGTGACTTGAACTGGAGCAAGGCACTGTTGTATCCCAGCATAATTAACACAGACTGTTTTCCCACACGACAGTATTCAGTGTTTCTGTTAACCAAGCATTTAAACACACAGACTCCATCAGCTGAAGGGAAAAAAATACTTTAGAAAACTTTTAGCAGTTAAAAACAAAACCATATAAAGAACTAGATATCTCTTTTGATTAACAATATACGTAAGCATGTATCTGAAGTACACAACTTGGCAAAAATACACTTTCTCTAATATGTTGTTTCTTAAGCCAATTTTCCAGTGACCTACAGTTTCCATTCCACTTATCATCCATAGTTTCTTGAAGCTGCCCCGTCCTCAAAAGAAAGAGAGAGAGCTGACTGAATTAATTTTTACTTGGATCCTAACAAGGTCTTAAATTAACATCTTTTCTACTTCTTTTGCTTCCATAATTCTATGTGCCGATGTCCCGATAACCTCTAGAGATGCTGCTCTGGCGAATGAAATGGCAGGGTAAAGAGTCAGGGATCAATTACATTGACTAAATGAGGAGAAGTAAGCTAGCTTTTTCAAGTAAACACACACTACGTACCACACCATGTATGACAACTATCAATAATGCTACCATGTGAGAAAAAGTAATGCAATTTTTCAGACCACGAAGAACATGTAAGTACTTCAGAGCTAGGAACAGGAGCAGCAGAGGGCAAGCCTGTGTACTGTGCTCCTTGGGGAGGAGGATCCAGTATCAGAGGCTTGAGTGGTGCAGTATGTCAGTGCACACTGTCTCACTATCAGTCTTGCAGCTGTCAGGAGGCAACTGTGTGAGCACATCAAGCAAGATGCACGTTATCACTTCCAGAAACCTGAAAGAGGTCTGAAAGGGAACTTAATGCAAATAGCAGCTATGGACATGGGCTACAATAGGTAAAGTTTTTAAATTATGGGGGTTTTGTGTAATATATATCTTCATCACTCAAGCAGCAAAGCTCCAGGACTTAATATCACTGGACCATTCTTTCATGCATTTTAGTCTACTTTGCTGGCAACAAGTGTTTATTACACTTCTCCCATGCACAGTTCACCTTTCCGGAAATAAATGATAAAACAAAAAAACCCCAGCAGAACTAGAAAAAGTAAAAGGTTTAAGGCAAAACAGAAACAAGAAGAGAACTGAAAGCAAAAGTTTACAAATTGGCAGTAACACAGGAAGTGATACACTGCAATATACTAAAAAGTGTGCAAGAGAAAAAACTGAAGGAAAGCCAGAATGAAGGGGAAGAAAATACACATCTTGAGCAGCAAAAGATGTAATAAATAAATTATTATTAAATGCGCAGTAGAAAACTAATTATACATTGCTGAGCTATGTTATTCCGCTAGCAACGTTTGAAGGACCAGAGTGAGAAGGCATAAATAGACACACACCATAGAGGCACCCGTGTATTTTTTTAAGCCTTACACTTCACAGCATCTGCTGTGATGAGAAGTGAACAGAACACAGAGAAAGACCACTATATGACGTTCCACATGTCAAGCAAAGTTTAATCAGGCAAAAAATCTTTTCAAGAAAGGGGATATGTCCCACCTGGGCTAGCAGACTTTTACATCTGCATGCTCATTTGTATTTGTAGCCTCTTCCATAATTCAGGCTTGTGAACAAACTGAAGGCAGACAACTGGGCTTGCTACAACCTGTTACCATTGTCTCTTTAATGGAAGGCACACACAGCTTTCTATTCCCTGGGCTGAACAGAGCCAGCTCCTCTTGTACACCATGTACTGCAGTTCCCTAACTATTAGGGCTTACTACAGTTTGCCAAAGCGTTTCATAGATTTGCTAAGTGGTTGGCACGTGGAATTCTGGTGTTCCAGAAGTCCCGGCTGAAGCACATGTCTTTTTACATTTCCCAAATGCAAGCTTTTATTCCACCCATAACCATCAATGCCATCTTCCACATGAACTTTTAAAAACATATATATACTGCATCAGCTATTTAGAATAATCAGTACTAAGAAAACACTCAATCTAGTTATAAAAGCAAAATACTCTCAATGTACAGTGATACAACAGTGAATCAATCCATTTTTAGTTCACCCTGTCTCTCAGCACAGACATGAAATTGTCTTTTTACCTGTGTCTCAGTTCATTTGTACTGATCTGCACCTGGGTTGGGGATGGATATAGACATGGATATATAAACATGGATATAGACTGGGCTTTTAGTCTTGCTTGAGAGCAACCCTGTGGAGAAGCACTTGGGGGCACTGGTGGATGCAAAACTGGACATGAGCCAGCAACGTGCGCTCACAGTCCAGAAAGCCAACAGTATCCTGGGTGGCATCAAAAGAAGCGTGGCCAGCAGGTTGACAGAGGTGATTCTGCCCCTCTACTTGGCTCTCATGAGACCCCACCTGGAGTACTGCCTCCAGCTCTGGAGTCCCCAGCATAAGAAAGACATGGAGCTGCTCAAGCGGGTACAGCCAAGGGCCACAAAGATTATCAGGGGGCTGGAGCACTTCCCCCATGAGGACAGGCTCAGAGAGTTGGGGTGGTTTAGCCTAGAGAAGAGAAGGCTCCAAGGAGACCTTATAGCACCCTTCCAGTACTTAAAGGGGGCCTGTAGGAAACATGGGGAGGGACTCTTTATCAGGGAGTGTAGTGATAGGATGAGGGGTAATGGTTTTAAACTGAAAGAGGGTAGACTTAGATTAGGTATTAGGAAGAAATTCTTTATTGTGAGGGTGGTGAGACACTGGAACGGGTTGCCCAGAGAAGCTGTGGATGCTCGGTCCCTGGAAGTGTTCAAGGCCAGGCTGGATGGGGCTTTGAGCAACCTGGTCTAGTGGAAGATGTCCCCGCCCATGGCAGGGGGGTTGGAACTAGATGATCTTTAAGGTCCCTTCCAACCCAAAATATTCTATGAATCTGTGATTGTATCAATGTTTTTTTTTTTATTGGAGGCCCAAAATGGGATGTTTATTCAGCCTGGAGATGGCTTTGCGGGCACCAAACACCTTTGTGGAGGTCCTTGAGAAGATGGAGCCAGGCTCTTTACTGAGGTGGCCAGTAGGAGAATGTGAGACAGTGGTGTATGTAAAGCAGAGGGCCTATTATCCCATTAAAGCAGAAGCACACTAAACAGATATGGACTTGTTTTGAACTCAGACATAAGCAAACTGATATAGCATAGCTGTATAAGCGTTTTTGTATGCAATGATCCTGTAAAAAACAATATTGCCATTGGTAGGAACAGGCCACAGTCGCTGAGGTAAGCAGCTCCAGTGCCGGCACACTGGCGGCGGAGCGCTCCAGCACAGTGCACAGCAGGGTGTCCTGAACTGGGGGAAACTCGGGGGGAGCCAGGAGAGCTGCCAGGAGCCGACCGCTCACGCGACAGCAGCTGACGAGACCTGGGCGGGGCCAGGAGCAATGGCGGCCAAGCCGCCCCCCACGTATAAAAGAAGCCCTTAGGGAACGCTGGCAACTAGAAGCGCCAGGAACAGGGCAGGCAAACAGGGCGTGGCGCATCAATGGCGTGGCGTGGCAGTTTGCGGGGAAGGGCACGCAGGAAGGGTGCTGAAGCTCTGCCAGCTCGACCAGGGAGCAATGGTATCCACCCAGCAGAAAGCCACGGCCTCTCTAAGCTCTGCACCCACCACAACTAACGCAGCTTTCCCGAGAGCAGAGAGCACACCTGTGGGAGGTGTGCCCAGGTAGAGGCACTCGCCGCTTAGTGACAGAGCTCTGGGAGGAGGTGAGTAGGTTGGGGAGTATCAAGGAGTGCGAGAGAGAGAGAGAGAGAGACTGCTGGAATCACACCCTACCTTCCCTCAGACGGGGCCAACAGGCAGACAGGACGCACGATAGAGAGGATTCCCCATCCTCTCTCTGCCTGGCTGAACGCAGTGACTTAAGGGATAGGAGGCAATGGTGACAAGTTCCTGCACAGCAAGCACGTGTCTTCTGTGACTACCCCCCGCTTCCCAGGTGCCCTTGCATAATAGGTGTGAGGCTTTGCCAGTGGAACTGAACAATAACCAGGATGATGGTTCATCTCCTTCTATGACCAGGTGATCCGCCTCGTGGATGAGGGAAAGGCTGTGGATGTGGTGTACCTGGACTTCAGTAAAGCCTTTGACACTGTCTCCCACGGCATTCTCCTAGAGACACTGTCGGCTCACGGCTTAGACAGGTACACTCTTCGCTGGGTAAAAAACTGGCTGGACGGCCGAGCCCAGAGGGTTGTAGTCAACGGAGCTAAATCCAGTTGGAGACCGGTCACGAGCAGTGTTTCCCAGGACTCAGTTTTGGGGCCAGTCCTGTTCAATATCTTTATCAATGATCTGGATGAGGGGATCGCGTGCTCCCTCAGTAAGTTTGCAGACGACACCAAGCTGGGCGGGAGTGTTGATCTGCTGGAGGGCAGGAAGGCTCTGCAGAGGGACCTGGACAGGCTGGATCGTTGGGCCGAGGCCAACTGCATGAGGTTCAACAAGGCCAAGTGCCGGGTCCTGCACTTCGGCCACAACAACCCCAGGCAACGCTACAGGCTTGGGGAAGAGTGGCTGGAAAGCTGCCCAGAGGAAAAGGACCTGGGGGTGCTGGTTGACAGCCGGCTGAACATGAGCCGGCAGTGTGCCCAGGTGGCCAAGAAGGCCAACGGCATCCTGGCCTGTATCAGGAATAGTGTGGCCAGCAGGAGCAGGGAGGTGATCGTGCCCCTGTACTCGGCGCTGGTGAGGCCGCACCTTGAGTACTGTGTTCAGTTTTGGGCCCCTCACTACAAGAAGGACATGGAGGTGCTGGAGCGTGTCCAGAGAAGGGCAACAAAGCTGGTGAAGGGCCTGGAGCACAAGTCTTATGAGGAGCGGCTGAGGGAACTGGGGTTGTTTAGTCTGGAGAAGAGAAGGCTGAGGGGAGACCTCATCGCGCTCTACAACTACCTGAAAGGAGGTTGTAGTGAGGTGGGGGTTGGTCTCTTCTCCCAAGTAACAAGTGATAGGACGAGAGGAAACGGCCTCAAATTGCTCCAAGGGAAGTTTAGATTGGACATTAGGAAAAAATTCTTTACTGCAAGAGTGGTCAGGCCTTGGAACAGGCTGCCCAGGGAAGTGGTGGAGTCACCATCCCTGGAGGTATTTAAAAGACGTTTAGATGAGGTGCTTAGGGACATGGTTTAGTGGGCATGGGGGTGTTGGGTTGACAGTTGGACTTGATGACCTTAGAGGTCTTTTCCAACCTTAGTGATTCTATGATTCTATGATTCTATGATCTAGCCTGGAGGTGTCACCAAGGTTAAGTCGGCCTACACCCTGTGCCAAAACTGCTTCCATAAAGAAAAAACAGACGGGTTATTGCCCAATATGCAGACTGGACACACTTCTTAGTCTGCTATCTCCCTGGGGTCCATGTAAAAGATATGAAGAGAAAACCCTGGTACGGTCCTCAGATTATATTATTGATTTTTCAGGTAGGCAGCAATGAAGTTGCAACTAGAAGTCCAAGTGCAATCAAGACACACTTCAGGGCCTCAGGATGGCTGGTTAAGAGAGCAGGAGCACAAGTACTGTTCTCCTCTATCCTTCTAGTTGCAAGGAATGATGAGGGAAGAAACAGAAAGAGCCAGCAGATCAATACCTGGCTCCGAGCCTGGTGTCACTGGCAGAGTTTTGGGGTTTTTGATCATGGGTCAGTCTACACGACACCAGGCCTGCTGCTGACAGATGGGGTACACCTGTCTCAAAGGGAAAAAAGGATCTTTGCACAGGAGTTAGCAGGGCTCATTGAAAGAACTTTAAACTAGATTTGAAGGGGAAAAGGGATAAAACCAGACTCAGTAGAGATAAGCCTGAGGGCGGTACATCAACGTTTGAGGGACGGTGTGCTACTGAGGTCCTTCAGTCTGCCATCTTAGTGGAGGTAGGGGGTGGAGATCCATGCAGTAGCAAAGACATAACAGTTGTTGATGTGTTAGAAACCGTGGAAGTGCCCGAGAATGGTCATGTAGGAATTAGGGCTTCCTCCCCCAAAAAGGTGGCAGGATCAATAGCCCAACTGAAGTGCATCTACACCAATGTACGCAGCATGGGCAACAAACAGGAGGAGCTGGAAGCCATTGTGCAGCAGGAAAACAATGATATAGTTGCCATCATGGAAACATGGTGGGATGACTCACACAACTGGAGTGCTGTGATAGATGGCTATAAATTCTTCAAAAGGGATAGGCAAGGA
>VZTQ01005848.1:0-12449 GCA_013400755.1 Pelecanoides urinatrix
GCACTCCCTAACATACACAGCTAACCCACCGTCTCCCCTTCCTCGCCTGTCCCTTCTGAAGAGCTTATAGCCATCCAACTTCTCTTTAAAAAAGCAAATTCTTAGTGCTTTTTCTTCAAAGTATTTAGGCAAAATCAACTTAACAGAAAACAAATTCAGGTGTCTGAGTTTGCTGCAGTTACTTTCCTAAAGCAATTCAAAACAACTGGTGAGCCAGAGCACTTTTCTGTTTGATACCAATCAGACATACTTGGACCCAGGAGGAGCTCTTCATAGATTACTCTCCAGAGCTAGAGACAACCTTTCCTGGGCCAGAGAGAAGGACAAATAATTAGATGAATCCCAAATTACTTCTCCCAGTCTCCAAGCCTCTCACAAAGTTTGCTATTAAGCCACCAAAATACACAAGATTGGAATTTTCTTAGCGAAAGGGAATACAGTAAGACACTTGAGTTTTGACCTGAATAGGATACAGGGCTGGGGAATTCAACCTCAGAAAGACTACTGCAGAGCTGCAGTTTAATATGTTAAAACACTACTGAAGTACAGAAAGATAAAAGTAATGACATGCATTTTCCAGAAAGAAATACTGAACGTTTACACCTAAAGTATTCGAGATCTATCAGGCAGCATATTCTCCTTTAACTTATAGTTAATACATTCCTAGTAAAGAACTTGTGCCTTAAGTTTGAAGTTTACCATTTAAGTACTGGTCTGCCAGTTGTCACCCAATAATGAAACTGCAATACATATACTTTTAGGAACAGTCTTAACTATTTAGGTAGATTAGGTTTAGAAAACTTCATAGATAAATTAATACTGTTATTACAAAAGCAAATATGAAAATGTTTGAAACATGAAAACAAATTTTTCTTTGTTTAAAAAGAAAAATTGCAATGTTCATTAGAAAAAACTTAAAATCCAATAAAAACCCAACCCAAAACATTTTTTTTAAAAAAAAGAAGCATAATAATGAAATCTTAGAAAGTTACTTTAACAAACTCTCTGAAGTAGGTATACTAGACAGTACCAACAACAGTGTTGAAATAGTTCATCATTTTTAATCCACCGAAGATGAAATAAATTTTCTGTGGCATTTTGAAAATCAATCATGATCATGATTTACCAAATGCTAGTTGATTCACTGTAGCCCACTACAGCATGACAACCCAATGCCTTGGCATGGGATTTTATTTCTTGTCTGATTTCTGCCCACCATGCATCTCGTGTCTCTGGTTCATCTGAAAGACAAAGTATAAATCAGTTCACTATTCTGCACTATGTTAACATAAAGCTTCATGCAATTAATCTTAAAAGTCAAATTTTTCATATTCAAGTATTTTGTTGTACTGGACACTTTTTATTTCCTAGCTATCGCACTTCAAGCAAACACTAACAGGGCTATTTCATTAATTTTCTTGTTTATCACCCAGGTGAACAGGTTCTGACAAATTACTGCATTCTTGTTGTTGTCCATATGACAGGTCACACCAAAATCCTGTAGATACTGTTCCAATCTCTATCCACTTGAAGACCATACTGTCAGTTCCCAACAACATGAAAGCAGCATGTAGCTTGCAACAAAGCATCACAGATACTCTGTAATATTGAAAAACTAGTAGTAGTAGTAGTAGATGAAACAGTATTTGTAGTAATAAAATAATATTTTACTTCGGTATACACTTGACGTCTTTGAAATAACCTCAATAGTTTCTCCTACTGCAAGCAGTTCTCTCTGTTAACCAGATTTTAAACATATTTGTTTAAGACTGTATCACTAATCAAACACACAGCTCTGTGGTCCTTATTTCAGCACTTCTAACTTTGAGAAGCCATAGGTATTTGAAACTACTTCCATGTTAACAACATTAAGAAGTACAAGACGTATGTTGACTATGTATTTGTCAATACTTCTTTGCTTCAGTAACCTGACAACTGCACCTTTTTTCTACCCGCCCCCTCCATGGATTCCAATTACCTTTATTGTCTTTGAGGTTATATGTTAAAATGTATCCTACCTGCTTTTCTTGAATACTACATTAAAAATGCAAAAAAGAGTGCTACTAGATTAAGTTTATGCAATCCATTTATTTTAACTGTTCAGCAATTAGTTTCCCAGAAATAAAGCTCTTGTCTCACAAGCTTTTTACATATGAAGTAAACAAGTATTGTCATTTACAATTAGACTTTGTCAACTGTTTCTTCTTTCAAAATGGCTTACCTGTACCAATGAACTTAGTTGAAAAATATGTTAATTGTTGATACATAAAATAAGGGTAAAACCAGTAACAAACAACAGGCACTCAGATGCTACAAACAGTTCTGAGTAGGTAAGAATCTTACACAATTTCCCTGAAATCAACTGAACTTTGCACAGATACAAACTTCTAGCCATTGAGATCTCCTTGCTGAATCATAATTTAAAATACCAATGTCAAAACCTGAGATTCATTTGGAACCAATTATGTACTATCAGGAATATTGATAAATTTAGTGTATGATAATTCTGTATCATACACTAGGTTCTCTGACAACATGACAAACAAAAATGAAAGATGCAGATATACGCATATTTTGAAATTTGCTGAAACAAAAATATTGTACGGCAAGATGTACTCATTCATGAATTTACTTCAACTTTTCATTTAGAACTAGGCTTTCAGCTTTCTAAAATAAACTAATGATCATTTTCTAATTAAAAAAAAAAAAGAGCACAAAGGTTCGTATATTCAACTATACCTAACTTTGGCTGTTAATGCTTGTGTAACTCATTGCACTGTACTAACAGCAGCCTTGGATGTGCAGACTGGAGTTTATGCCACCTTTGCTTTAAGAAATGAACACTAAACAGAATAAAAAAAACCTGCAGTGATAGTTCTTATGAAGGTTCTCCACAATCAAGACAAAATATACACGTTAAGACACAAAACAGACTAAGGATTTTCATGAACTGTATCAATCATGTTCCATTATATCCGAGTTTACCTTCAGTAGGTTTCAATGGATTACTAGTAGAATCTCGAGGCACTGCACTTCGCTGTTTCTCAACATGAAAACACTGTTTGAACAGTTTCACTGACTGGGAAAATCAAATGCTCGAGATGATACACAGTAATCCCGACTCTGATGGCTGGAATACCTGCTAGCAAGGTTTCACACTGTTCAGCTTTCAAAAGCTGAGAATGATGCAGACATAACCCACCACATCATAGGGCTGGAGTTCCCAAGTTCAGCTATGAGAACCGTCTGTGGTACACATAACGGAAAGTGGGAGGCAAATCTCTTTTCCATGTGCACCTCTGTCTGAACAGAGGCTGTGATTGCTGCCACCAGTTAATGGCAGTAGTGGTAGGTGAACGGAGCAACTTTGGAAATCCATTTTAAGCCAAAGGCTACATCATCTGACAAAATGGAGAGCTGCATGGGAGATGTGAGACCACAAGCACATTCTGTAAATGTTATCACTAACTCTTCATAGTGGAAGGGACATGGATCTTGGGAGCAATTCCTTCTTCCCCATCCAATCACGGACAAGAAGACTGCTTATCAATGTGTGTTTTTCTCTATAACATAAAAGTGTAAGTAGTTGGAAAAGTGGTTCACTGACTATGCAGAACAATTCTTGCTCAGTTAGACTTGATCACAGGCAGCTGGCTATAAACATTGACTGAACAGCCACACAAATTTTGTACTTCACAGAAAAATACCTGCAAAGGAGAAGTAACCTTTTTCTAGACATAAACAAAGACAAAAAAAGCCAATTTTACTAAATCATCACTTTTCTCTTCACACCTTTAAGTACCATTTGGCAAAAACTGTTCCTACTTGTCACCAATGACCTTTCTATGACAAAAAGTGCAAGAAAATTTGAAGTCATGATGAAGGAGTTGAAAGTGAGCAACAGGTGAAGCAATTGGGGATGAAAAGGGAAAGTGCTGTGGAATAAAGAATAAGATTACAAACAAGAGTATGACACTGAAAAGGTATGCAGCCATAGCAAAAACTGAAACAGAATGAAATGTTGAAAGGGAACAGATATGCTTTAAGGGGAACAGAAAAGGTAGAAATAGTAGTGACGGGTCCCAAACTGTATGCAAACATTTAACTTTCCTCCACAAAAATTTATAGTTTAAATTAAGGTTTAGGAACAAGTTCCCAAGAGAGTTAACACAATTTTCTCACCTGACTTATCTACAAGAATGCCTTATCATAATGGAAAGCACATATTGTTGTGAAGTTGCTAAACACTAAGTCTTGCTAAAGCAACATTTAACTCTTTTCTCTGAGAATCTGTTCAACATCAGAATTAACAAAACTATTAACTACTGTAATATAATGGATCATTTTCATTATTAGAGATGAGAACAATTTTCCAGCCATTGACTTCAGTGTTAACAGGATCAGGCCCAATATCTTTCAAAAAATCCAACAAATTCTCATTGCAAAAGTTCAAAAATTTCTATACGAGTCATGCATAAACAAGTGTTCGTAAAGAAGACTGGGTCCTCTGCTTAAGACATTTAATTGAGGGTTTTTTTTCCTCCAAAAGAGGCTAAAAATACGAATCAGTATGTTTTTATATAAATACTGTACATTCACCGTTTACAGGAACTTACCTTTGCATATTAAAACACAAAATGATTGTCTACAATTAAAATCAAACACCATGACATTGCAATAATAAATTGATACAAAACACTGAATGCAGTGCAATGTGTAGCATTCATATTCTTCTGACAAGTATTTTAACAAGCAGCCTTTTTTGACACATGAGCCACACAATTTCACATGGGGATGCCATTGTAGCATTTACAAGTTTAGTAAAGCTAAGGATTTACATAAACAATTAGAGGAGTTAGGGAAGCAGGATGGCATGTGTCCAGTACACTCCGTAAGAGTGTCTGTTGTTGTTTTTTGCTAAGGCAAAAGCTTAAAAACGAAGGGTTTGCAAAGCAGATTCAGCAGACAGTAGCCAGAAACGGTGGGTATTTTGGCGCATGCTTGGATCAGGTGACAGTACAGACTGAAAACTATGGCAGCTCACTGAAATGGTTACAGAAAGTAATGGCCCTGGATTCTAGGTGGAAGCAAAAAGGCAAGCATACATAGCACTCGATCACAAGCTTTTCTAGCAAATCTACCGAGTAGTTTATAGCAAGGTTTATCTACAACTTTGAGCAAAAAAGTTTGCAAAAATTACACTGCTACTATGCGCCCTTTATTGGAATCCAAAGACTGAATATTAAACCTAATTTTATTAATGTTTCAAAATTGGCATGATATTTATAACAAAGTGGAAGCAAAGTACACTGTTTCTAGAGATGAAGACTTGAGAAATAATGTTGTCAACAGTACAGTATTCTGTACAAATCATGCCAACTCAAACCTCCTCCAACTGAAACTTTCCAAACTTATTTTATTAAACAGCTTTAGAAGATATGAACAGCACTGTTTTCATTTTGTGTCCTAAATGTTCTTCGAGTCAGTTCCATCCACCACCAAGGCACCTATCTCTTTCCTTCAAAATATGAGGTTGACTTCTTCTATGAGGCTGTATTGTCGACAGGACAACATCCTGGAGATAACCCCAGACACTATCAATACTTTCTGATTTATAAGAAGCAACACCTTTCCAAAGTTATTTGCTAGAGGTTCACTTGTACAGGGCCTTTCAAGATTTAGCCAGAATCTGCGTTATCCTAGGTCCATAGAGATTTTTAAAAACTGAAGAAAAATTAAGAAGATTGGTCTCTTGATTACACAGATCATACTCAAGAGTTATTGTATTAAAGCTGAATCCCTTAGACATCCTGAGACAACTACTCTGAAGTAGGAACTGTATGATTCACTTCAACCTATTTTAATATTGTATAATTTCGTAAATATTTACATTTATCATGTAACATTCTGAAATGAGGAAGACAATCATCCTATGAAAGTTTTCACAATCCACAAAGGACTCATTGTTCTGTTGTCTCAAAAATGGCAATGGAGGCACCAATAATATCCTTTTAAATGCAATCTTTGAGTCTTTCACTAGGTAGAGCCATTATCCACACCTTCCTTATCCCCTTATTATTGTATCTTCTTCATTAAAACCTATTAATCATCTTATACAGAAAAAAAAGTGTTGGATTTTTTGTAGGTTTGTTTGGGGGTTTTTTATTTGTTTTGGTTTGTTTGTTTGATGGGGGTTTTTTTGTTTGGTTGGTTTTTTGGGGGTTGTTTTTTGTTTTTTTTTTAAGAGACACCTTTGTTAGGTTTACAAGCACCCTTCCCCGGACCTTGAAGTTTAATTTAATCCTCTCTGGTTATACCATAAATACTGCAATTTCCTATCATCTTTCTAAAATATTCAGCAATTAAATAAGTGTACAAAAAGCCAAATTCTCTTATCTGTAAAGATTAAACACAAAACTTGGGTAGCAAATAACTAAACCTACAACAGACTAACCTAAAACTTTCAAGAGATTTTCAAAGCCACTCCATCCTTTTTTAAAAATTACTCCCTATATTCATCTTTAAAACTAAAAGATGTGAAAATGGAAACTTTGCTTATGATACAGAAACTGAAGGAAGTAGATAATTGGGATTTATCAAATGAAAACTAAGATACACTAAAGCAGCAGAAAACAATGCAACCACAACCGAAGAGAACAGGTACACTTATTCCTACAAAGCTTAAACTACAGACAAAACATCTAGCCTGGAGAATAGTATTGAATCAATGCTTTTCTGCCCGATGAGGTCAGAGAGCATGTATCTCACTTCTCAAGTCCAGACTGCTGAATGTGCAAAAAAGCACATTTTGGATTGAATGAAGATAGATGAAAAAACAATTTTAAGAACATTTAGGATTAAAACTGCATCCAGCTTTCAAGCATTTACAGGATGAGATATTTCAGCTGGCTGACTGAACACAAAACCACTCATTTGCAGGGCTCATTTTCTATTGGTTCAGTCAAGCCAAATCACTACATGACCACCAGAAGACTGCAAAAGCACATGGCAGAAATTGTACAGAAAAGCAGCATCATTCCTTTTAGTGGCAGCTCACTATTGAGGAGTGTTAGCTTTAATACCAAGATATACCCCAAGATGGAGAAGCAGCAAAGTGTTTCTCTTAGTAAAATTCCCATCAAAACTCCTGAATTCTTTTCTTATATTCCAAATTTCATGAAAAATCCTACATCGCTGCTAGGAGGCTAGAGAATACTCTTGTTTTTTCTTACAAAAGTAAAAAAAAGAAGTTACTTTAAGTATGAAACAGAATTAACAGAATCTCCATAGCTTCTGTACCTCTGATATGGGTGAATGTATTTGTAATTTCGACAGAAACATATGGAATTATACTTCCATTAAGGAATTTTAAAATGGATCAGGAGATGTTTTTACCTATCGCATCCCCAAAAAGGAATTTGAAAAATTCTAATTCAAAGTTTGAATTTGGAATCCTACTTTAACTTCCAATCAGCTAACTCTCTCAGCCATATATTCCTGAACAACTTTATATTCTCAACATCCCACCAGCAAGCCTTGAGATGTCTCCCTGCATTTGTTCCTCATCTCAAGTAAATATTCCTTGGAACAGTTTAAATGCTCAGATACCTAAAGATTAGCATCTTGTAAGTCTTATGACTGACATCACTAAACACAAGTATTTTAAACAGTCCACTGTGATACATCTGTGACCTAAACTAACTCACACTTTGTAAATCTAAACAGAATGTCCCAGATAAAAAACAGAGAGTAACTGCTTGGATTTTCACACTGAAAAAAGCAAACCTCCACTGTTCTACACTTTGTCTATCAGTCACACATTGCAAGTTATATATGTAATTGATCTTAGGAATAAACATGTAAGAATCACTTGGACAGACTACAGCATAATTTAACCTTTTCTAAATATTAAAAGTAATTTTTGATGCAATAGTTTTCCATAAATTGGTTCAAAAAAATCTGCTGCAAATACCACCAAGCATTAACTACACAGCCATAACAGTAATGCAACCCATAACTTTTGCTTTTAATCGTAGATTAAGGTCTGATAGGAACAGCCCAAGCTGCAAAAAAGTATTATCTTAAAAAAAAAAAAAAAATCCTGCAGTAATATCAAAACTGCAGTAATAATTTAATTTATAGCTAAAGGAAACCATCACGTGATACAACTTAAATAAAGTTCAATAAAACTAAAATAAAATAAAAAGATACAGCATTTGGAGACAAAAAGTGTTCAGAGTATTTATGTATGTACACATTAAAAATTGAACCTAAAATTAAACTATTAAGATAACACTTAAAAATAGAAGTTTAAACTTCACCATACTTCCTTAGACTTATAAAAGTTCAAAAGTACTGCACAGACATAACAAAATTTTAAATATCGGAAATTAATTTGTCTCTGGAAGATCAGTGTGCAAGGCCTAAATATGTAACTTTGTCACTCAGCTTTTAGTTATTATTTCGATCAGTCAGTCATCTTATAATGGTGAAGTCCTCACAGCTGTGCATAAGGTTCCTCTAATCATAAGATGAGTGGGACACTAAAGGAGATCTAGGAGATCTGTGTAAATCGATCCTATTATAGTAACAAGGGCAAGGTCTGACACTTTGAAGAGCTGATAGGTAACAAAGAAACTACTTATTCTACCTTGTATCTCGCTGTTGCTTTGTCATCTTGGCATAACAGAAACAACCTGTTTTGAAACATGAGCAGTCTTCAAAGGACATCTTCAAATGACAGCAACAAAGGGACTACTACCCAAAGCTGGAGACACTATGCTGTAACAAGACAAGTCTTCTTAAACCACATTGTATCTACTTTATGACTAGTATCACAAAATGAACAAGTATGATTTAAAGCTTTAAATAAGCCAAACTAGCTGGAGCCTCAAAACAAGCAACAATAATAATAATTTATCTAACACAGTCCTTGAAAAAAACATACAGAATTTTAAACACAAAAAAATTAATCTCACAAACAGACAGATGTTCACAGACAAGACTGCCACTTTCTTGCTGACGCAGACTATCTACCTCACTGCACAACTGCAGAAACGGGATGGCATTTGGCAGGAAATGATACCGCCTCTGCATTTCCTATTAATTGTTTACACTCCTCAGGCTTTTACTTGTTACATTCACAGAACCTCTGCATTCATTATTTCTATACACTCACAACCATTTATTTTGTTTTAAGATAAAGTCAGAGAAGACTTTCTAAACTTCTGGATCCAAGGTGCCTTTCCTACAGTGCCTTTTGGAGTGAGTTCAGGACCTCAATGAGATCACATTAAGAGAGACCAAAACCTCAAAACTTACAAATAACACTGAAAATATTAGTGCAAAAAGTCAAAGACAAGTTGCACTAACAATCCAAAGTACAAACTGAACCTGGAAAACAAAAACCCTATGATATTTCTTTATAAGAAACATGGCATATTGAAGAACTTCAGTCTTAGCACTTAGAAGGAAAATCTCTTCTGCCTAATTCAGCTCAGATAATGATCTTATCCATTAACATATAACCTGAGTTATTTCTATAAACCTGTTACAGTCAGTTAGAACTTGTGTTATCTGCCATTTTCCTACAACACTGTCCGTAGACGTTTTACAAGGACATGTTTACCTGTCATTAAGTAGTAGTTAGGAAGGCATCCTTTCAACTAGAATCATTCTAGTTTTCTTCTAACAATAATATAATTTGAGCCATGCAAGAAGTTCTACAACTCTATCTTTGCAACCACAGACTGAGACATCATAAGGCTTAAAAAACTCATTGCAATCCATGAAGGAAATTATATCAAGATAATAGTTTTAGTCAAGCTCCATATTTTGAAATTAGGAAGAGTTACGTCCAAGAATAACAATTTTCTGCAAGACCAAGGTTCTCTCTCTTATGTACTATCAATTCAAAAACAAACTGTAGTGCTGCAGTAAGGAACAGCTTTATTGGAGCATTTGTGCAGTGAAAAGTCTACAATGGCTTTCACACCATTAGCCAAATTTCAGGGAGACTTTTAAATCAATATATGCAGATTAAATAGCACTACTTACTGTTAGGCAAAGAATTCTAAAACAAAGATTTAAAATGCCAAGTTTATTAATTTATGAATCTCTAACAGAACACAGGAATACTATTCTATACTCACTGACAGTGATCACCCTTTGTTCAGTTACGTAAGTATCTATCCAGAACTCTCCCAAAAGAAAAATAATGCATAGTCCCATCGAAAATTATTTCATTAATATAAGGGTGCATCTGCTTAAAAAAAGAATATTCAAACACCATTCACATTAACCATAAAAACAATCTAGTAATATTCAGTCCTCTGGAAAGGTTGCAGAAAATATTACTAAGAAACATCGCACCCCTCACTCTGTTCAGAAAAGCCTCTGACAACTGTCTTAACCTCCTATTATCATATCAACACATACTGATGTACAAGAAGTCAATCTGGAAATTCTTCAAGAAAAGGTAAGAGGTCAAGCTTAAAATGTTTTTCTACTAGTTTTGAATGATAGCCACATCAGACACTAACAAAAACATTCTGACATTTTCTACTGTGTTCTTACAAGTATGCCACATTTAGACTCCAGATAGCGGTACGAAATGTAATTTGCACATTCACTGTATGTTTGTATTTCAGCAAAAGAAAAGCATTCAGTTACAGAACCAAAACATATTCAAGCTTTCCTCTTACATTTCCTCATATACAAAACCAGAATTCTGGAGAATTTCATGCTCCAACAGCAAGTCTGGATATCAAACAAGGAGCTCAGGAGATCCTTCGGAATTTTATTAACAATCTTCTCTCATTCCATGTTTCTGACTACTAGAGCTGAAGAATCACTGCTGAAGCAGCTCCCTGAATGACGAGTTTAAAAATGTAATTATGTGAGAACACTGTATATGTTAGTGCTATGAAACAGCCGTATGCAAAAGCAGTCTCTATTCAACAAGTTCCTTGCACTTCCTAAGGAACCTTTCTTCTCCATATTTAACCTCAAGAAGAAACTTTAACAAAGAACCAGTCTTCTGGATCGAGGATTCTTTTCATGGTTTTATATTTATAGTACATCTTTAACATCCTTTTTCAGAGACAGCACCAGAGTATTTCTTCCACTGTATTATATGCCCTCTTTTCGATGAATTTGTGTTCTTGTCTCTCTACTCTTATTTTGCAGATTCATCTTCATCATCACCTTTTCATAATTTTACAAACATTTAAACAATTCTGTCATTGAATTATATGCAATTCCCAGATGTTTAAGTAGTTTCTTTTCCATTCATCAGTCTTTACTTCCATGTTTGATTTTGAAGCATCTTCAAATCTCTGAATTTTCACCAACATCAGATGGTCCTGTTGTATCTCACACACTTAATTAAACAAGCCTCCCTGCCACTGGCAAAAAAAGAAATATCCTTCTATGTTACACAGGTTACTAGCATGCTTAAATGAAGCCTGAACATTTTCAAAAAGGAAAATAATTTTAGCCTACTTATGGTTGCAATTACATTGTTGCCAATGTGAATGTAATGTAAACATGTAGTATTGTTTTCCTCAAGCTGTATAAATCCCTGCTCTCCTTGAGGCCAAGTATTAGCCAGCAATGATAGGGTTGGCAAGAAAGCTCTGGAAGGGGCAGATGAATAGAAATCTTCTCCTTTGTTTTCTGAATAGTAAGAGATCTGCACAGCATATTCGTTATTCCAGTCTAAGACAGAGTTAACTTGTATGTAACTGCAACTCCACTATCCATCACACATCATATTTAACAACTGATCTACTCTCTTCCTCCTTTCTTCTTCGTTCAGCAACACACCTAGCACTGCAAAAGAAGCATACTTCCAGGAATATGAGCATACTCTGCTCAGTCCCTAACCAGCAGGATTAATCAAGACTGTTACTACAGAGCTGCTGACACATGTCAAGGCAACAGAAATACAGTTCTCAGCGAGGTATTAACCCTAAAATTACTGTTTGGTTTAGACAACTCTACTCCAAAATTTTTGGGTAACAACCACCTCTGGGTATAAAATGCATATATATGCCTTCTTTGTCCTCCATTATGTCTTAAAAAAATAGGTTACTGTTTTGGATATTCTGTCAAGAAATGAATTCATGACTTCCCCTTAGCTTCCTAGGCTTACATTTCTGGATCACTTTTTAGCCTAGCTCAATGTATGTTCAGTGTCTGTACATAACTCCATTATTTTAATAAAATTCTTCCATGGTAACATCCTACTAAACAGTACCTCGAAGAAGCAATAATTAATTCACACTTTTCAAGGTAGCATACAAGATGCAAAATTTCAACACATTTTTAACACCTTGGATCAGACTATGCTATACCAGTAACAGATCTGAGAATTTCATAATATTACTTTCATATGGAAAATAAAATTAAAATTAATTTTAAGAGATATCACTTTAGAACAAGCAAAT
>VZTQ01005848.1:12478-52251 GCA_013400755.1 Pelecanoides urinatrix
GCAAATAAAACCAACAAAACCTGAAAACCTCATAATTATAACATTACAGGATGCTCACTATAACAAGGAACAAGGATACAAAAATGAGCCAATAGTTTTAGGCACTACCTACTGAACTATTTGTAAAATGAAAAATGTATACATATGATTTAAACTGAAGTTTAGAGCATGACACTGAAATTTCCAAAGACAAATCACAGAGCTGCACTGCAGCAGTGAAGTACCAAGAAGGAAAGTTTGTTTCCGCAGGAAACAAACCCCTAGAGGTCAGCTTTACACCTTTCTACTGTGCCAGCTTTAAAAACATCCAAGTTTGGCAAGGTCTGCTGGCTTAGATATTATACACAGAGAAGTTATGCCTTTCTTTTTTCCAAAGCATGCTACGTTTCCAGAGGAAAAGGTAGGGGCGGGGAGGGGGAAGGCTTTATTTCTTCCCATAAGAGGACAGTACTCTATGTAGCTCTTATGTAGACTGCATCATCAATTCATCCATTCTCTCTGCAGCTGTATAAAGAAGTTATACACTTTGATCTCTAAAATTGCATACAAAAATAGAATATTGGGGCTTTTTTCAAATTAGGTGTTAAAAGTGATTTAAAAGTTCAAGTCATTATGCTGTAAGTCCTGCAAGCTGATTGTATTTTACAATATAAAACTTAGGAACCAACAAATTCTGGGCTACATACTACCCTTCTCTTTAAACAGATCATCCTCTTCATCTATTTTCCATTCTCTCAGACAATTTTAATGTTTATTTTTTACAACAAACACATTCATCAGTTTCCTGAAATTAACAGAAGTACAGCCATTATTGAAGAAAGTGCAAGCTCACGCAAAACAAAACCAAACCAACAGCCCTCCCCCAAATCAAACCAATTAATCAAAAGAAAATTATTTAAAAAAAAAAAAAAATCATACCTGACATGATCCCAACTGTATAAATAAGAATCCATTCTCTTTCCCTAAATTATTTGCTTCATGGACACTGATTGAAAGCTACTACAAAATAATCATTTGAACATTCAGCTTTCCAGACTGATATTAAATTATTCTTAGCAATACTATTTTACACTAAAACAATGTTTTGCAATTTTAAAGAAAGTCTTTAACAACATTAAAATGAGACATTTAGGCATTTGATGGTTAAACAGATTTAAATTTGAAGCAGTAACCTAAATATCCTACAGCATTTCTAAGAACTTCACTGAGCTGCCATAATTTCTGTCAGCATATGTAGTACTGAATGACTAGTAAAATACCTGAATTGAAACTATTCCAGTCTAGCAGTTTGTATGATCTTGTGTTACCCATAATTCCGACAAAGGCTGAGTTCAAAACAGCAAATTAGTAGATCAGTTATAGGAGCAGAATAGTGAAAAAAAACTACCAACAAGAACACAATTGACAACACCACTCCACAGGAACTGGAAAGACACAGACAGCAGAGTTAATAAGAGGCTGAAATAGAAAGGGAAAAAAGGAGCATGCTATAGCAATCTAGCACTAGGCGTGATCAAAGTGTACAGTATATAGCAATTATTGTCTTACTGATAAGTTCTCAATCCACCCCTTCAAATGTTCTTTCCTATTCTACATTTTCCTGTTTATTCATTTGCCCGTTTATTTGCTTCCTTTAGTATTTTACAGACTCATTTGACTCAAATGCTTAGTATGATCATCACTATACCAGAAATTTTTTTTCTACTTCACCTTCCCTCCCATAGCCATGTGCGTTCGTTCCCCCTTTTGTTTTCATTGTTTTGCAATATACTGAGTTCAAAGTACCATGCATCTTACATTCACTTGTCAGGAGCAACCTACAAGTCCCACAAAAACACTGCAAAGTTAGTTGTGCAAATATGCATCTCTATCTTCTCTTATTTCTTATCCTGCTTTCAGTCAGCTGGTAAAAATAGAGGAATGTATAACGCAAGAAATTAGTTTTTAAAACTTCTGAATGTAATTGATTTTTTTTTTTCATTTTGTCTTAAATAAATTTATCACATAAGAAATCTTGCACATAAGTGACCTGTATCAGAAATCTGTTTAAAATACAGAAACCTAGGACAATTTTGTGGCAAAGAAAGGGATGACCCACATATAAATTATACTTTGACATTTCTCTTATCTTCTCTCCACTGTGTAAATAAATCTTATAAATAGGAAAAAAAGAACAATATTGTGTACTCATACGCTTTAAAAAAATCCCTTAAAGTATTTTTTTTTAATTCAAGTTAAGTCTCAGATTTTATTTCATGTTGTCAGTTTACTGAATCTTATAGATCAGTAACAATCTACCTGCTTGCAGCATTACTTGCCTTCGGCCACAGGAAAAAGAAAAGGAAAAAAGATTTTTTTTTTTTTGTCCTAAATTGCTTTTAGAGATGCATTTGCACAAACTTTGTTTTATTACTCCTGACCAGTGCATGCAAAACCACTACAGGTGCTATTTTTCACTCTCCTCCACCTGCATTTTTAAGTGCACTGTTAACTCCAACTTTTTAGAGCATTCCTCGGCTCGTCTCAGTAAATGTAACAAAGTCTTCCGAGTCAAAAGTCGCTTAATTCTGATGTCAGAACCAGGACATGCAAAATACACATGGGTTCCCAGGTAAATATTAAATAAAATCTTAAAGGACTGTTCAGTATATGTTTTTAAAAACAGAAACAAAGCTGTAAAGGTTTTGTCAAAAGAGGTTAAAAATATGTATGGAGCTAAGTTGTAGCCATTAGTCCTTAAGGATTTCAAGGAGCTGAAAATTAGAAAACATTCATAGTTAAGATCAAGTATTTAATCTTACTTCTGTTTGAATGGAAAACTTGCACCAGTTTTAATATTAAAAAGTGGTAAAAAAAAATAATTAAACCCTCAATAATTCAAAGACAGTTTTTAGTGCAAAGTTACTGGATTCAAAGTACTCTATTATTTCATTAACTTGCTGAAAAGTTTCTCACTAAAAACATACCCTTCTGAATGACTATTATTTTTCAAGCTTAAATGAATGTCTGAAAAATATTGCTTTTAATACACCTGGTTAAAATAGATTTGTATCTATCCAAGTACTGGTATGTTACAAAGTTATAAAAATTAGAAGTACGTGATCATTACTACTGGACTTGGGCAAGGAAGCTGTTATTGTTTTAACATACCAGGATTGTGAATGCGATCCAGGAGCTTCACAGACCGTGCACTGACAACACCACCAACGTGGACAAGGAAGCCTGGTGGAAAGGTCGTCAAGGTAAAAAATGGAAATTCCTGTTATGATTAAAAAGAAACATCAAATGACTGCTTACCAACCACTGCTGATTGTCAATAAACATGCAGTGAATTGATAAATTTCCCTGAAATACAAGCAAAGCAGTTACACTAGGCCAAACATGTCCTTCAGGCTTACTAAGCACTATGTAACCATACCTCTTCATATACCCATAGTATAATAAAAGCAGCGGTATTACACAATGTAAGAATACTTTTCCCCCATAGAGTTGTATTTCAGCACAGTATTAATAAATAATCAAAACTCTACATATTTTTGTTAACAAAGCCTCTATTGGTGCACTTTTAGGATGGCAGCTAAACAACATAATTCTACTCTCATTAGCTGATACAAAATAAAGGAATGTTTTTCTCCATTTTTTAGGTCTTATTGTTACAACTGACCACAGTTTGATCCTGAAGCACAGGGTAAAACAAACTGTAGTCTTGCAAAAATGATAAATGTCTTACTGCAAGAAAACATAAAAAATATTAATGGACTGCCCTCCTAGTGAATATCCATCCTTTAGAATAAAACATAAGTCTTTGAAATACAACTGTAAGTTCTTAAACTAAGGAAATTTGCTTCCAATTTATTTGCATAAATTAGTTTTTACCAATTCATAATTAAAATGAAGAACTAGTAAGTTTCAGCAGCTATTCAAAAACGTAGTTCATAAAAGAGGCAAAGTAAGTGATAACAATAATTTTTCATGACACATATGATGAAGTGAAACAGTCACATTCAAAGGAGGTGAGCCCAAAACTGGAAGATTTTATTTTCTACAGAGACATTCTATAAATGTCTAATATACACGATTGCACACTTATGGGGGAAAGGCAATAGATTTATGTTCAGCAATTCTAAATGCATAAAGACAAAAAAAGAAAAATAAAAGAAAATCATGCAATCATGGGTTGTATAATCATGATGTTTGGTTAAATGGAAAAAATAAACACCATAATTTTATGAGAGAAAGTACAGTATAGATTCCTTTCTCACATACTTGAAGCACTTGCAACAGTACAGTTCAACTGAGCTTCTACCTAAACAGTGTACATGCTGCAGATTAAATGGGGATCACGGTTCTTCCAGCAATACATGGCATAAAAAGTCTTCTTAAACTAAAGCCCAATGTAATTTAAAAATCAACACTTCAGAATTATTACCACCCTTGCTGTTAGAACTCTTACAACTTTTAAAAGGTCCTACAAACTTCAAAGTTTTCTGAATTTTCATTTGGCTTAAACTTTCAAAATGAAGAGGCAAACTTTGAAATCAGCAACCATATTATCAACAACCAGAAGAAAAAAAAAAAAAAACAACACCCAATCCCCAAAACACCAAAACCTGCAGTCATGCCTTATGATGCAATTAAAAAGCAGGAAGATTTCACCATAGGACTCTGCAAACCTGCTTGACTAATCTGTCTTCAGGAGCACTGAGAGCACTGATGGATCTCTGGAGAGGGCTAAAGAAAAGATTCCCCCAGAAGGTTCTAACAGATCACAAACTGCTTTGCAGGTTATCAGAACAGCCAGAAAGCTCTGACTACAACACAGTCCAAACTCCTTTTCTGTATGTCTTTCATGTCGAAAAATGGAAAAAGCCCAGTACATCAATACTTCGTTAGAACTCTCTTTCACTATGCCTCTGCAGAATCAACTGTTCAGTGATTCACAAGTACACTGATAATATCTGTCCCTGTATAATTCCATGACACTCGTTCTCCGTAACTTATATTAAAATATATCAACATACGTTTGCTCTGTCCCCTGAATATAGTTATCCCGCATTAATGACATTAAAAATAATTAGCTTTCCCAGAACTGTAGAAAACAATAAAAAAGTTTACTGCATACACCACCTACATGAAATTCCATTAAGCCTATACTAATTTATATTTTATACATACATAAATATATTCACACTTTCATTGTGCTAACGCAGTACGTAGTGAAGAAAGTGAATGACACTCCGTGCTCTAAAGCATAAGCAAATCCGATGCTTTTTAATTTTACTTTAATTTTTTGTTCGGTTTCATAAGGCTGTCTACTGCAAGTAATTTTAATGTGTTTAAACTTCCAGTTTGCCTGATTCCCTACACTACAAACCAGGAATAAAACTTTAAAGTAATAACATGGTTTTGTCTCAACCAATACACTCAGGCGTATCGATACTTGCAAGTCTATATTATGATACATGCTAAAATTAGACCTATGTCCTATCAGTTAATTTCAGCCACAGACCAATCTTGGTAACTGACTCACAGAACCATTCTGACATGCTCTTATTCCATTAACAATGTCTCATTCATTCTGATGTGGATGGAATTCCATCACTTTGTATGATGGCTTTTTTTCCTTTTTTAAGCTCATTTAGAGGTTTGGGGTTTTTTATTATTATATTACTCAAATACAAGTTCCAGCCTCAAGTACATGTGGTAATCTGCAATACTTCAAAATTATAAAGCTATGCTTATTGCACAGAAAAGAGATTCCGTAAGAACCAGATCCAGTGTTTCCATATTACAAATCTCCTCTATTACTGCAATTACATCAAGGTGATGCAAGCACCAAATATTCCCATGTGTGAAAAGACACAATGATCTGAAAGCTACAACTGAAGATGGCCAGTCATTTTACCAATACTAATTCACTACACCATTTCACAGTCATTGACTGCACAGACCCTGAAAGAACTGCCACTGGTTTAATCCTTGCAAATACATAAGAGATTTTATAGTTGGCATTTGGGGAAAGTCTGATAAAATTACAATAAAATCCTCATAGTATTTGTTTAATACAACGTTTAAAAATGTTTGTGTATATGCATACATGTATTGCTAGTATTCTTTTTTAATTACATTTCATACAAAGACACACAAAATAACAAAAAAGCACACGGAACAAGGCTACACACACATATCATTTGGTGTTAGCGTCAGCTGAAGCAGTTCTCAGATTCCCTTCCAGCCATTCACTCATTCTCATCGTTGTACCACTCCCTCAGACAATGCTCGTAATGCTCAGGTATGTTCATAGAGCTTTTTGGGCTGAACCAGAGTAGGGAACTGATCCATATTAAAATACTGTTAATTTCCTGGTTGAATTATTTTTATTCCAAGCACATTTACTGTGCCATCTCACAAGGTGGCCAAACAATCTTAGAACTTTTCTTCAACTGAACTGAGGGGATGGGCTGGATAGTAACAAGAAGTCGCTGGAAAGAAAAGTTGCTTAAGTCAGCATTTCAGGCAAAAGAATCACAGAGAACTGCTCTATAACACAACAGTTATCTAGCAGTGCTCTTCAGAGATGAAGATCAGCAGATCTCCATTTTGAAAAGGCAGCAGTAAAGATCTCTCAAGCACTTGCAGAATGCAAACATGGAGGAATAAAACAGCATTTGTCCAAGTTGAGGTCAAGAGAGACATAAAATATCATCAAGAGCAGCATTTGGCCATTTCTACAAAAACATAGGCTATTTTTTCATGAGTAAAGTAAGCTCAAATTTCCCACTGACAAAAATATACCGTATACATTTACAGATAAAAATATACACAAAGATAGCTGTGCTATAGTTACACCTGCTATCAACAGGCATCCTGTGAATTGCTAAAAATATATTAATGTAAAACATAACACATATGTGAGTTTTCCACAGCTGGTGTATTTTCCCAGAAGAAACCCTTCCAACAAAATCTGTTTTGGTTTGCAATTAGGGTTATTTAAGTGACAAATTAAAAACACATTTGATTTAAAAAAAACTGTGGAGACATCCAGTTAAATGAACTGGTTTTAATATGCCTTAGCGTTACCATATACCCAAATAAACTGAACTAAGACTCAAAAGAACTTACTATATATCTAATGCATGTGGAAATACATTCTACATACTGAATTTATTCTTTGTTTTCCCAAGTAAATGCTACCCTAACTAATCCAGACAGGTAACTAGAGTGCACTATGTGTGCAATATTAAAACAAACAAAATAACTTGTAAGTGTTATTTATTCTAGTTAGGTAACTGAAAAAAAGGTAACCGTAGCAAAAACACATGCAAGATGATATTTTCAGAAAGACAGTACGAATATAGTTTTTTATCAATTAACAGTCCACAATGCTTTGCTACATCATCATCGTCAATAACAGATTCAACATGTTTCCATCCCATTTTACAGTAATTTTTTCCACTAGTCAATATACAGGTCTTACCAAAACAATGTGCAAATAATTCAAGCTCTAAAAATACATTAAGTGCTCTTAATTTACATTTTTAATTATTTTTTAAAAGCTTCCTAAGGAAATAACAGATCAGCCCTGAAATGTCTGAAATGCTAGCAGAAACAGAGAAAAGGCTTTTTAAAGCATTTTTTTCAAACGAAAACATTAAAAGCAAAAAGCCATGGATTTGCCTATAAAGAGGAATTAAAATTTTAACTGAAATGTATCAACATGCAAAACACTAAGCAAAAGTATGCCGATCTGAAAAATGCTTTTTAAAAAAAAAAAAAAAAACAAACAAACCAGAACAAATGTAAACAAATTCTTGCATAAACAAGATTACAAAGAAATCTGCAAAACCTCACAAAAAAAGAAAATAAAAATATTTCAAATAATTGTTTAGAAATCCTCAATACAAGAAAAAAGGGCTACAAAGAGAGTCACACAATATTTTGGAACATACCCGCCTTCTACAGAACCTATGAGGCGATCCTCCCTTAGCAATGGGTAACACAAAAAATGAGAAGAGAATCATCCACTTACTCAGAATAGTAGCTATTCACTTCTATTTCACAGATGTAGCTGATTTTGTTTTCAACAAACGTATATGGTTCTATGTAAGTAGTTCAGGTAGTCAGAAATTGTAATTAAACTAGAATTTATTTCTGAATAGGAAAACATTCACATTTCTTCCTTCAAGACACTTCACTAATAACATTTTGACAAAAGCAGTATATCATCTATAAAAAAAAAGTTGCAAGGACTATTCCAAAATTTAAACAAGGAATTAAAAACACTATTTTTATTATACAGTCTATTCAGCGTAACAACAGATGGCTTTTTTAGTCCTACAGAGGTTCTTCAAAAACCTGTAAATCTATAAAGCCTTTTTATTGCTTGGGAAGTGGTTTAGCTTTAAGCTACCATTTTTTAAAGGCTACATGCACATCATTTCATGCAGTACAACAAAGGCTACTATGCACCAAACTATGCACCAAATTATGCACCAAACCTATTTTCCAAAACTGCAAGTTTTCGCAATTATAAATGGGATTTTCACCTTATTTAAAGCTATTCCAATGTTTCTGAATTTGACTTCTCTAAAAACCTAACTAAATACATCATGGTAAAGTATTAAACTTACACATGCATCAGTAACTTACAGAGACTAAATAGCAGTAATTTTTAATATAACTGTTTCTTGTAACACCAACTGTAATCACTTGAGTGCTATGCACATTACAGTTATTTCCTCCACTCTTTTCTTAATGCTTTAGTAATATATTAAAATTTAAACAATTTGTGTANAAATGTAAACAAAATCTTGCATAAACAAGATTACAAAGAAATCTGCAAAACCTCACAAAAAAAGAAAATAAAAATATTTCAAATAATTGTTTAGAAATCCTCAATACAAGAAAAAAGGGCTACAAAGAGAGTCACACAATATTTTGGAACATACCCGCCTTCTACAGAACCTATGAGGCGATCCTCCCTTAGCAATGGGTAACACAAAAAATGAGAAGAGAATCATCCACTTACTCAGAATAGTAGCTATTCACTTCTATTTCACAGATGTAGCTGATTTTGTTTTCAACAAACGTATATGGTTCTATGTAAGTAGTTCAGGTAGTCAGAAATTGTAATTAAACTAGAATTTATTTCTGAATAGGAAAACATTCACATTTCTTCCTTCAAGACACTTCACTAATAACATTTTGACAAAAGCAGTATATCATCTATAAAAAAAAAGTTGCAAGGACTATTCCAAAATTTAAACAAGGAATTAAAAACACTATTTTTATTATACAGTCTATTCAGCGTAACAACAGATGGCTTTTTTAGTCCTACAGAGGTTCTTCAAAAACCTGTAAATCTATAAAGCCTTTTTATTGCTTGGGAAGTGGTTTAGCTTTAAGCTACCATTTTTTAAAGGCTACATGCACATCATTTCATGCAGTACAACAAAGGCTACTATGCACCAAACTATGCACCAAATTATGCACCAAACCTATTTTCCAAAACTGCAAGTTTTCGCAATTATAAATGGGATTTTCACCTTATTTAAAGCTATTCCAATGTTTCTGAATTTGACTTCTCTAAAAACCTAACTAAATACATCATGGTAAAGTATTAAACTTACACATGCATCAGTAACTTAAATTAAAATTTAAACAATTTGTGTATAAAGGGGCTATTAAACGTTCAACATTTCCAGTAAGTTTTCAGACCTAAAGTTTACACATTTTTTAAACAGAAAGTAACAGGAACATTTAACTTACTACAAGCTAAATTTTCACTTTAGTAGATCAGAAATGTAAGTATAAAATGCCTTACCCTTTGTTCCAGAGCTGATTGAGTCTGTTGTCTTAGAAGAGTTTTAAATGGCCCCCCTTCTTTTCCAGCACTCCCACTGCCCATTCCTGAAGAATATCAGTACAAATGACATTCAAATAAACATATACTATAATTTGTAATCAAACTTTGATTTAAAGATACATAAAACAGTCATTGAAAACAGTCAAGTTATCCCCATAATTTTAATTTTCAGAAAAAAAAATGCTGAGTATCACAGTTTAACTTGGGGTTGGGGGGTGTTGGTTTTTTGGGTTTGGTTTTCACATGACTGGCAGTGGGTTTTTTAGCATTTGGACAAAAACCTCCTGATCTAAGAGATTTTTTTCTGCTGTCAACCTGAATCACAAAGAAAAAAAAAAAAAACAAAACTTCAACATACAAAGACTTTAAGACCTGGGCTTGCAATTCTTTCCTAAGACATAAAACTTCCTTTTTTTTTCCTTGCTACTATTGGGAGTTTTGGCTATGATTTCAATATAGAACCACCTTCTCTGCTTTACACAGAAAGTTTCTACATAGTCATATTTTCAGCCCTTACCAAAAAGGGCTGCAAAGTCACCATTAATTCCACACTGTTGAACAATACTCTCTGCAGGATTACTCTATAGTCTCTACTATCGTGAGAGTTTCAGAGTAACTAAATCACCTTTCCTAACCATTGGNCTTACTTCTCTAAAAACCTAACTAAATACATCATGGTAAAGTATTAAACTTACACATGCATCAGTAACTTAAATTAAAATTTAAACAATTTGTGTATAAAGGGGCTATTAAACGTTCAACATTTCCAGTAAGTTTTCAGACCTAAAGTTTACACATTTTTTAAACAGAAAGTAACAGGAACATTTAACTTACTACAAGCTAAATTTTCACTTTAGTAGATCAGAAATGTAAGTATAAAATGCCTTACCCTTTGTTCCAGAGCTGATTGAGTCTGTTGTCTTAGAAGAGTTTTAAATGGCCCCCCTTCTTTTCCAGCACTCCCACTGCCCATTCCTGAAGAATATCAGTACAAATGACATTCAAATAAACATATACTATAATTTGTAATCAAACTTTGATTTAAAGATACATAAAACAGTCATTGAAAACAGTCAAGTTATCCCCATAATTTTAATTTTCAGAAAAAAAAATGCTGAGTATCACAGTTTAACTTGGGGTTGGGGGGTGTTGGTTTTTGGGTTTGGTTTTCACATGACTGGCAGTGGGTTTTTTAGCATTTGGACAAAAACCTCCTGATCTAAGAGATTTTTTTCTGCTGTCAACCTGAATCACAAAGAAAAAAAAAAAAACAAAACTTCAACATACAAAAACTTTAAGACCTGGGCTTGCAATTCTTTCCTAAGACATAAAACTTCCTTTTTTTTTCCTTGCTACTATTGGGAGTTTTGGCTATGATTTCAATATAGAACCACCTTCTCTGCTTTACACAGAAAGTTTCTACATAGTCATATTTTCAGCCCTTACCAAAAAGGGCTGCAAAGTCACCATTAATTCCACACTGTTGAACAATACTCTCTGCAGGATTACTCTATAGTCTCTACTATCGTGAGAGTTTCAGAGTAACTAAATCACCTTTCCTAACCATTGGGAGGAGACTGGGCACATAATTACAACAGTAGCTATATAATGCATGATGGGGACTAAAAACAAAATTGCAAAGGCAATGCACATCTTCTGATTTGAAATATAAACTCTGAAAAAAATTACCAATTATTTTTATTTTCTTTAATATCTATGCAATGAAATATTCACTCATCTGATTCATTCAGATAAGCTAAGGACTACTGCTCAGCATTTAAAACTGCCACACTTTTTTGATTGCTGTATTTGCACACACATAACCTGCAGATTATCTATAAATGAAAATAATAAATAAACTCCAATTTTGCATAATATGGGTAATTCTCCCTTTCCTTCTTTCATGTACTTTACTCCCACCCCCACCCCCAATACAGGAACTTTTCTGAAGAGATGGCAAGTTTATCAGATACACAAATATCTTTGCTATTGAATTATCTGTTACCAAGGAACTGTATTCTTAACTGAGTGTGTCGAGATGCAGGTTACATGTATGACACTAAGTTATTTGCTCTATGGTTAGAAATCACAAAAGTAAAAAAAAAAAACCACATACCAAGATTGTGTTTTTCCTAAAGTAAACACAATGCTGGTGAATCAGATTTTCTTGGTAATATTTCATGCCTAAAAACATACTATAATTGGTATTCCTTGTATCTAAAAACCATCAGTGCTAACTTGACAAAGCAAAAATAAACACCTAAGTTGCATAGGAAAGCACAGGATAAAGAACAAAAAGAAGCGTCAGGAGCAAGATGAAATACAAACACCACATTGCAAACAGTTATGAAAGAAGCCAGGATTTTCTTTTACAGAATTAACATAACAATTCCTTGCTAGTTTCCTTTTTCTTCTGATCTAGCATCTAATAAACATGAATGAGATTGTACATATACATCAAAGTGCAGTTATTTGTTTTAACCAAAGACTGGGAGATCTAGAAATAATAGCAGACCTAATAACGTATGTTAAGTCATTACTAACATTTCCAAAAATTACTAGACTATCATTACTACATAATTACATATAAAAATACTATAAATTTTAACAAATATTTTTAGCTGTTCTTGGATAAGGAAACAAAAAGATTAGTATCTGTATAGTCCCATTAAACAAGATTAAATTGCTTTTACCATTTGGCATTGATTCTAAACATCATTGTCAGGGACTATACAGTATTGAATACAGACAAACATAGCATAAATACTGGACGTGAAACAAACTCAAAAAATACAAACTAATTAAAATAGTTTCTACAGAAAAAAGCAGTCATATCAATTATTTAATTTAAATCTATGAAAATAATGCATGTCAGTGAAATGGAAAAGGAGGCAGTACAAATAGAAAGTTTGTACAGGCTTTGTTTAAAAGACTAACTTAAAAAGTAGAGTTGCTAGCCATCTGATAGCCATTATTTCAATAAATTATGAATGAATTAATGAGCAAGTGCTTGTTCCATGCAAAATATAGGAACAACAAAGTGAAAGGAAGAAGGGGGATTAAAAAAAAAGAAGCAAATTATTTTAGTCCAATTACCAAAGGAAATTTTGCAAGGGAAAAGGAGAAAGTTCTCTAGCATAAAATACATATATTTCAAATCCTATAAGAAGTTCTGAAGCTGTTTCAAGCTTCTGGGGCAGAGGTAAGAGATGGTATGAATAGTCATGTAGCCAGCAGTTTTCAGAGGCTAACTGAACAAAAACGTAGGGTTATAGAAGGCTGTGTGTTAAATGCCCCTATATCAAATAACAACAACATTTTCTTAAATGTTTGTTTAAAAGGCCATAATAGATTGATCCTACCAGAAGCAGCCAGAAGCAGCTCTTCAGTGAAAGAAACACTTTTCCTCAGAACAACTGGGCTGACATGGCTAGAGTGTAGAGGGTTAAGGCTAGACCCCGAGAGGAGGAGACAGGACTTTTTAAGATGTGGGGAATCACAAGAAAGTGTAGGGGAGCTGGGAAACAGGAAAATCCTAGGTCCCTGTGGGGAAGGTGCTGTGGAGGAAAGTAATAGAGACAAAGATGTAGATTCAGAAGATGACTAAAGAAACAGACGGAAGAAATCAAAATGAAGCAATTTTTTTTTCTCCAAATGAACCAGCACTTATTGCTGAATTATTTCTTAACATACAAAGAAATGGAATGACAACACAGCTCCACAATGTGAATGAGAAGCATGTTCTCAAAAATCATGACCTGATTTAACTGTATTTTGAAATTAATTTTTTTAAAAGCTATGGTAATCTAACATTTATTCTAAATTTTATACAAAATTTGATAACAAATACTATGGAGTAAAAGCTAAATAATACAGTCTTCTCACATATTTAATCTGATTACTTTCATTATATAGGTACAAAAAGTTATTTTTGAGAGAAGTCATGGATTTGTTTTATGATTTTGAGTCATAAATCTTGTAGAATTCTAAGTTCCCACAAAGAAAAGGAGTTCCCACCTTCTCAATTTCCTCCAAACATATACTATGTCACATCAAAATGTATTACCTAATTAAAATATGTCATGCTTTTTGTCAGCCTGATATTCTGTTATTTTGCAGTGGCATAAAATATATCACTATTCACAGAAGTCTTCTAAATTCAAATGAAAATAAGTTTTCTCAGCATAGAATAATTTCCCCTCATTTTTAGACCAGATACAGACCAGAATGGATAACACAATCACAACTGTATTTTATAAAAGACATTAAGGTAATATTCTCCTGAATTGGAGCTACTGAAAACTAGATGTTTAAGCAGATCCAAGTTTCAATCTCCTCTATTTATTTAATCATATTGTGAAATTGTGGTATCTGCACTCTTTTTCCAGGTTAGTCTCCATCTCAAACATGTGAACATATTAGCCATCTGACTGAGAAATAAAGAGGAATATAACATACTGCAGAATCATCAGAAAATACTTCATTTTTCACATCAGCCATTCTGAGTAACGGATATCTCAAATTTGATAATGTTTAATGTGTCACATAAGACATCTGCATTTTTTTTTTTAAAAAAACCACTAACATCACCAACTTTCACACTGGTATATTCCAACAGTCTTAGGAAATGAAAAGAGAGGTCTGAACATATACAGTATGTTAAAAACAACATACTGAATTTAGTATGTTATGGAAATATCTTCTGCACATCATGAGCTAAAACAAATGACTCAAGAGATACTGTCCTTTTAAGCTATTAAGATTCAAAATCTAGTATGTAACACCAAGATACAGAATTTTTAAACGCAACCAGCAAATCCTCTTAGCACAAGTTTCAGTAGCAGAGTTAAAAGCTGCTAAAGAGACAGTGCTAGTAAGCAAAAGTATGCAGACTGTTAGTTGTAATACTAAAAAGATAGCTAAAAAATATTTTTATATACTTGAAAAATCCGTAAAAATAAGAGGTACCAATTACACAATCTGTTTCAGTTCTGAATGAACTGACTAAAAATGAGAGGGCCCATCCACATACATAACATTGCCAGGAATGATAAAAGGTTGCTGCCTTAAAAACTTGACAAATTCACAGTGAGTTACCACCTTTATAAATTCAGAACATTTACATCTATAAAGATGACCATCTACATTTCATTCAAATCCTTTACATGACATGATCCTTACCATGGAAAAATCTCCTCAAAAGAAACAGGTTTTTAAATATTCAGTAAACCAAACACATGAACTTGTGGTTCTCCTACATAATAAGCATGCAGTTATATTTATTGGTCCTTTAAACAAGTGACGACCATAGGTTATCCACAAAATGGTCAACATTTACACAAAAGGACCAAAAAAAAAAAAAAACCCCAAGTGTGCTTTTGTTTGTTTGTTTTTTTAAAAACAGGACAGAGAAGATAGTACTAAGAAAGACAGCTTCTTCATTGGGACTATTTTTTAACAGATATCTAGGGTTAAATTGGGTAAAATATTTAATATAACTGCATTTGAATGCAACATTGAACTTATCTGCTTGGAAAAATTCTTGAAAGGAGTGCTATCAAGTAAAGCTGAATCACCTAATTTAATACGCTTAAAAATTGTCTAGACTAGATGGAGACAAGAATGTTCTGAGCTTCAAATACCACAATTTAAAACACCATTTAAAAAGCAATCAAACTTTTATAAACAACTCTGCAAAATATTTTGCCCTATGGTAGCAAAACTCAGGGCATTGGTCATGTAATGGAGAATAAACAGACAGTAATTCTTTGAGTCGTGCTGACATTATTACTGACGTGATTCTAACCACAGACTAAAAAATAAGGAGGAAGGAAACAACAAGTTGAAGAAATTATGATAGACCAAAGGAGAAAGAAAAATGCTTTTTGAAGATGGCTGTAGTATAATTTAAGTTACTTTCAAAAAGTATATTGTGTATGTAAAGCAATTTCCATATACCAAGGAGAATAAAAAGACAGCAGCTGCTACATTTCTAGTATTGCATTTGCAAAAAGGAGTTAAAAATCACAGAGAAACGTATACAATATACTTACAGCACAAAACATTAGGCTTGAAGACTACATAGTTTGTTATATTGTCCTTAACATATTGTGGTGAGAAATGTACTCCTGTGATTTGTAATATGAAATGGAGGAAATAAGAAAAAGGCAATTACTTAGGACTCCCTTAATGCTCTGAAATGTTTTATTTCAACTTGAATACAGTTGTGTTACAAATGTCATTTTAATGTTATCCAGAATAGTGGAAATATAGGCAGGATTTAAATTTTCACCTTACAGAAATCCTTTCAAGCTTGAGGTGTGCTATCTGAGGTCTCCAATTTCCACATCATTTTGATAACTTAAATGCCAAAAAGCAAAAAGGGGTTGAATGAAAATATAAAAGAGAAACACAAATTAAACAAAAAGTGGGTGGAAGCGCCTTACCAGTTTTGGGTGTCAAACTCAAATCTGTGTCAGAAGAAGAGGACTGTCGACTGTAGGACTTGGAAGGTGAAAAGGAATAGGTTTGGTTTTTCAGAGGGGTGGAGGGTCCTGATGAATGAGTATTGGGATTGGGATCTTCATTGAAGGGAATCCTGCCAGAAGAAGGTGGAAACATATTCAGTAATCCTGTGCCAAAGGACCTGGCTGACAGCAGCATGATCCAAACACCAGGATGGGATTGGGGCAGGGCCAGCAGGTATTCCTGAGGTGCGAGACTGGGGATGAGGCCAGAGGCAAAGAAATGCTGTTTTACCCATTCAGCATTCTACAGATAGATGCTGATAATCTACAATGAAACAATTAAGCCAAATGAAAGGCATGAGATGTGACAAAAAAATTATATATATGCAAAAGAAAAAACTGAAAACAGTTTATGGCTTTAAAATCTGGTCAAACACAGAATGCTTTGAGTTAGTTTAATAAAGAAAAAATGATTTAAAATTATATTTGTGTTTATACATATTCATACATTTATGTATATACACATACGCATTTTAAGGGGAAAAAAAAAAAATGTTTCCTTATCCTATAGCATCAGCAGCATGCCACAGCTAAAAACAGAGCAAAGAGGAGAATCTTTATGGGAACAACTATATTGACGAACAGTTCACTTATGCACAGACTGACTTACCTGCTCTCCAAACCCATCTCTTCCACAAATGGCACATACCCTTCCTATAACCATTTTAAAACCTAAATACCGTATCTGAATTATGCTTGAAAGCAATTATGAACTCCAGTCAAAACATGATTTCCTCCAATGACTGTAAAATAGCGAATGTTCTTTAGATACCTCAACTTATTTTTACTTAATTTCTTAGGAAGTAAGCACGTTAAAAAGCAATAGAGAGTGTGGCCTTGTGGAAGAGACTCTAATGCATTTTCAAGGAACTATTGCCTTTGTTTGTGCAGCTGCACACAGAGTAGTTCTTCACTGACAACAGAAGGTGTCTCCATGAGAAAATGAGGGAGAAAAGATGGGTGGTACCTGCCTACACTGCCTGCCTGCCTGCACTTTGCGACCACTGTGCCTGTGGCCTGCCTCTCCCCAGCTCTTGAGTCTGAGCAGTCTCGTACCAGTGTAGATGAGAGTGGGAACAGACACAGAGAAGTTCTGAGTAAGTCGTGAGCCAGTAGCAGTGTGAATTGGGCTGTTGTGAGTCGAGCGGCATCCATGGCTTGGCGGATGAACCAGCGGAGACCTGAGAGAATTTGCAGCCAAGGTGGAAGAAAAGAAAACAATACATACAAACAGGTTGCAAAGTTATGTTATAAATTATTTCAGGGAAGTTTAGCTAGAGGAGATCTCTTACTTTAAGCAGACTCTAAGAATTTTAATTCCTAGCATGCAAGAGTCCAGATGAAATAAAAAGAGAGAAAGGAACAGCTTAAACACTAGCTTGTGAATGATTAATTGAGTCTTTGGCAACAGGGCATGAAGTTAGTAAAGCCAAAAATAATAAGTATTAGTTGATTGTGCTGGCTTTGAGAAACATTCCCTTTGGACTGATGGGACAATGATTCTGACAATGTCCACCACCAAGGTGAACATGGATTATCTGGGAGGTGGTATTTCCACATTTTGCTCCAGAGTGAAAGCCACTGATTTATTTATGAATACTTTTTAAGTTGGTAGTTACCGGTCCACCTTTTTTTTTTTTTTCCTTTAAAAATCACCACTGTTAATTTATGCTGCAGTGTATCCAGAAGCTCTTTTGATGGCAAATTTTTAAAATTAAGACAAGTTAAACAAGCAATGATTTGAAACAGAAACCAGTAATTTTGAGAAGTCAGAGCATACTGATGCCTGCACGACAAAAATGTCTAATTACTATTGTAATGACACAACAGTTAAAGTTAATGAAAATGGCTAATTCAAATAATACCTCTGGAAACATAGCATAAGTAGTATACTTTTTGATGCTGTTTTTTCCTTCCAGAAATTGGATCACTCTACTACGCAGAAAATAACTAATTTATCCAAGCAACAAAGTAGTAACAATTTGAAAAAGACTGCAAGTATTTTTCTATTAATTTGTATACTTATTAAAAAATTGCATTCAAACTGTGTTTGGTGCTGCAGTAGATATAATAAAGATCAAGAAATTCTACCCCTCATCATAAGAAGTTTATTCTGCAAGTACACTGTAACCCTACCTGTTCTGCAATAGCCCTACCTGTTTTGCAACAGTAAAAAGCAAAGCACACAAGAAAAGACAAAACTACTTCAGGGTCATTCTCTAAATCACTGACGGAATTCAAAATTTGTCTTTTCTTATACGCTCAGCATAAACACTCAAACCTGATTTTACTGAACTTGGAAAATCTTGAACAGAAGGTATATCATAAGAAGCCCTCATAAAAATGTTTACTGTACAAACACAGAGTCAAGGCAGAACTAATTATTAGTTAGGAAACCGGTGCATCACAACCCAAGGATACGCAATACCATTGCTATATAAATTCAAAAAAGTCATATTAAGGTTTACCACTCCAGCTTCTAAAGAAAGAACATAAGTAATTCAACCTAAAGTGTTTCAAAATTCTGGAATATAAACTGAGTTGCAGACAAATAAAACTACAAAAAGGAAAAACAAATTCTGGGGAAAAAAAGGAAATCACACTGGTTATGTAAAACTGAATGAGTATGAAAGGAAGAGAGATGAAACTTGTTTCCCTACAAATTATTAATTCATACTTACTCCTTCATTTCTTTGGATGGGGAGTTACATGCAGGTAAAAATGCTGATGTGTTACTTAATTTATCCAACGTGCAGGCTGTTCCTATGGCTCGTACTACTAGTCCAGACTCTCCCTCCAAATCAAAACACTGCAAATAACCAACAACAGCATTTCCTCTCATTTCAAGCACCTTCAAGCCAATCTTCCTTTGCAATTCACCTACAAAACAAAAGGTAAAGAGCTCATAATTCCAGTGAACCTTCCCTATTCTCTTTTGTGGTCTTTGGCCTCTCTTTTTGGAATTTCCAAGTCAGTAAAACAGGTAATAGATTCAATCTTACACAATTATGCCAAGCAGCTGGTCACAATCTCTACCTCCTGTAACACACTGTGATGTTCATGATTTGCACAGCTTTTTCCATTTTTCTGCAAATCTACTCTAATTGCAACATTATTTCAGAAATATTTTTCTCTGGTTTTTATTTTCATTAGTTTTTCCCTTTTTTACTTATTTAGAGAAAGAGATGGTCACGATGTGTGCTGGAACACACACAAGTTTCTAAATACTTCTTCATATAGTTCAGAACAATGCCACATCTTTGAAATCCATGTGGATAGGCATCTACAAATCTTTTTTTTTTTCTTACAAACTTATTAAAGCATATTTCAACCTAATTCATACTTTTTGCTCTTTTTAAATTAAGTGTTTAATATGAAGCCTAATCTACAAAACGTAACACCCAATAAACAAAACACAATACCAAATACGCCACACTCTCACTGCAAACAAAAGACTGCCACTTCTCCTCTATTTACTGCACACAAAGACTGAAAGACTGTAAGACAGTGGTCTGCCATATATGCTTACTTAGCAGGATGTTTTAAAAAAAAAAAAAAAAAGAAAGTTCATTGATCCATGTAGCCTTGGTAATACTAGGTGCAAAATATCATCTCTCTTTTAATGAAAATGAAAGTTTTCCAAAATCCTCTGTTAACAAACTGAAAAAGCCTCACCATCACAGACGATAGCCTGACAGCCCCCATGTCAATGATGTAAAGAAATCAAGTAGAATGAAATGATCACTACTGCTTTCTAGAAGCCTGGTTTTAATATTACCAGAAAAGGTAACATTACCAGAAGGTAAACTTCTTAACAGAGGCTGAAATTACACATGTACTGGTCTTGAAAAAAAATCTCTAAGACTGAGGTAGAGTATGAAAGTTTCTAGCTGAGTGAAAACTGCTACAGACTCCATTCAAACCAAGGTGGAGACTGAATTCTTTTTTACATATAGGACATATAATATGACAGAGAACTATGAAACAGCCTGGGTCATTCTCAGAATTTACAGATTTCTTCAGGATTTTTAGGTGTGGCCACCAATAACAATGATGGCAATGTGAATGTATTACATGACATGAAACAGTATTGCCATGTCTTTTGGGTTTTTTCCTCTTAACCACTGCCATGAATAAAAATATTAATAAAATCTAGCAGAATACTTCCACATGTGCTACCTTATCCACTTTCACCATTTATGCAAGGCAAGAGATAGGCAAACACTAATACTATAAACTGACATATCAGGGGAGCTATATTAAAAACCTCATAAAAAGTGAATTCATGTCAGTTATGACAATATTGTTTTTTCACATTTTTCCTCAAAACATGCTGGCTCTCCTCATGAAGATACTGAGTAACATCTCCATGATATCTTTTATGTTGCCCCACTTACTAAAAATTTCCATACATGCTTGCAAAAACGAACTCACTTTTTCTTATAGTATCTTCCTTAAAACACAGCTGTATCTACAAGAAGCCTGACAATGTTAAGAGCCCATTAGAGAACTGAAACAACTGCCTATCATTCTAGTGGCTATTTTTCATCATTTCTTTGTATTCGTTACACCTTCAATATTGTCCACCTCTATCAATTGGTTGTCTCTTGCCTTAGTGTGTAAGTAGTCTAGAGTAGGAGTGTTTTGTTCTGTTCCTTTGGCACTGAAACAGGAGGATCTTAGTTCACAACTGCTGTTCAGAAGCATCAGTAACACAAAAGAAAAAAACAAAAACAGAACAAAAAAAAACCAACCACCAAAACCTGTAAAGATACTTGATACTGTGGAGCTGTGGAGACATCAACTGACTCTAATCTCTGGTCTCTCCAGAACTGCAGGTATGTCCTGCAGAATTGGTGCAAGGCAATACAAGTATGTTTGAGAAACAATGAACCAATCTTGACTTTGAAAACATGGGATGAGTAAGATCAGTATTAATACACACTGTATCTGAGATGGTGTATATTTGTTCACATATTTCGAAGTAGTTGGAAGAGGGTGAAATAGTTTATTATTTTAATTGTTTGAGTCAAAATGTCAGTAATCCTCCTCATATAGGTTAAGACGACCTTCAGGAGAGTTCCACAGGTTTATAAGACCTTGCTAAAAACAATCAACAGATTAGACAGTAGCATGGCCGAAGGAAAGAAGGAAAGAAGGAAAGAAGGAAAGAAGGAAAGAAGGAAAGAAGGAAAGAAGGAAAGAAGGAAAGAAGGAAGTCAGCCATACTGGCCATCAGTTAGGGCAATAGAACCTTCAGAAACAGAAGCCACTATGAACTGAAAAAATAAACATAATTAATACCAAAAATCATATACAATGTTGTCTTAAGCAAGTCACTTATTTAAAGGGTCAATATTTTTAAAAGCAGTAATAACCATTACAGCCCACATGCTTAATACCTGACATGAGTGAAATAAGTCTTTGTCTAGCCTCATTTGATGCCCTTGGTGTACGAATTCGGTCTATCCACTGGTATTCTGGGTCTTCATTAACTACAAGTTCTTCTACAAATCCATGAATTATTACTGCTCTGTAACACTTAGGAATAGATGTAGCTGTTAAAGAAAATATAAAAGATGTAAGGCATGAGTCTGTAAGCCGAGCATTCCAAGGAAAACATAAAATTACACGTAAAAAGTGATGTGAATGATCCCAGAAAGTAATCCACATGATTTTCTGCTAAAATGTGGACATACTCTAAGCAGTTTTGTTCTGGGAGACTCTGGAACACTGATAAGATAACTGTCCAGTGTATCAGTTACAACACATACCATTATGAAACCTTTTCACTTTGTGCCTCTTTAACAGGATATGCACCCAAAGCAACACAACGTGAGGATGCACATGCTCTGAAATGCAACTTCAGAAAGATAAGGGGGAAAAAAATCAGTTATTTACATTGTTTTGAAATATGAACAGTAAAAATTTATTTAAAAAAAAAAAACTAAACAATTTTCTGCATTTGCTGCTGGCTTCAATGTAATCTCCACTGGGCTTATGCAATGATGAAAGAAAGGTGATGCAATGGTGAAAGAAAGGAAACTGACAGAATAGGTAAAGAAAGAGAAGGGGGGGGGAGTTTTCTGTTCAAATAAACTTTTTTCCTCTACTTACTGCAAAAAAACTTGACTCCACAGGATGACTGCCTAAATCTGTTTAAATCATTGAAGAGATCTACTTTCACCACCACATTGATCTCCCCACGTATACCTATCAATAAAAAACATGAAAAATTAGAAGCTGTGTCAGAAACAAATACAAAACTAGCCCTATTAATTATTCCCTAATAGGAGTAATTAATGCGCTTTCTATTACCAACGAAGTAGTTTTTCTGCAAAGAATATACTATAACCCTGCTAGAACAGCTCTATTCAACTGGCAGTTCATGTGTCAATTCTAGCCTGGGCCAGAGGAGCAGGAAGACATTTCCTTGCCTCAGCTCTGATGCAGAGACGCCCTCTCAGAGGAAGTTTCTAGTTCTGCCAAGCCTTTGAGGCTGAAGCTACGCAAGCAACAGTCCTCCAATACTTGCTGCACCAAACAGGACTTTAGAAGAAAGATGGAATTGGGAAAAGAGAAGTCATCAGCCTCCTCATACTGCAGTGGCCTCTGCTTCAGTGAGCCAGTGCTTCCTCTGCTCCTTTGCCCTGTACCATCAATGCAGGAAGTGTATCTAAGTACCATGACTGTCCCAAGATATCCTTAGCACAAAGGTCGGAAGTACTAACTTTTGAGTATAGATGCCTTGAAACTGGAGTCCTGTCCATATCAAAAAGCTCTGACCAATACCAAAAAGCTTTTACCTTTTCTCCCTGAAATGGTTTCAAAACCACAGTAAAGCTACTCTCTGAAGTTCAATCCAATGAGAAAATTTATGGTTCTTCCTAGAACCACAAAGTGGCACAGTAAATATTTGTAAAATACTTTGATGATGAGAAGAAATATATTAAAAATAAAGTATTATAGACTTTTTAGATAAAGCTTAATTTTTAGCCACAATAATGCAGCCATTATTAATAATGGAATATTTCCTCAACACAGAGCCATTCCTTTTTGATTTTTCTACTTTTCTATTCTGAGCTTTTCCCTCTTTTTCCCCACCGAGTAACAATATAATTTCACGTATTATAGGTTCTGACATATTGAGGACTAAACTTCTTGATAAGTCTGATCTCTAGTGTCTTTAGAAGCCTTTATCACATAAATACATGACACTCAAACAAAAGCATTAGGTTCATAGATTGGCTCTGACATTATTGCAATAGTTACCTAAATCTATCTTCCAATAGAAAGAAGCCTTCAGTTACTGTAACAGGAAGTGCATCAGGTTCATATATTTTCACAAATAATCATGTTAAGGTGCAAAAAATATTTATAAACATATTTATTATTTTAATGAAGCATCAACTGCTGTTTACCAAGGATCAAGAGAACTAGAATCTATTTGTATGAGCATGAAAATATAAGAATTCTAATTTTACTTAAATAAAAAAGCTGAAATACTAACATCTAGAAGAATACAGAGAAATCTGTTTCTCTCTGATAAACGAGTTTGTACACATCCTGACACAAGTGTTCACCTAATGTAACTTCAAAAGAAAATGTACGACAGGAAAACGTGAATAGAATAAAAGGATAAGTAAGAAAAATACATGCAGTATTGCTCAAAAAAACCCTTCTTCAATATAACTGTTTTAAATGTCAAAAACACTTTGCATCAGCTATGATGATCATCCAATAAATACTACTATTTCCCAACAACTATTTATAATTAGCTTTTAACATAGGTCAGTCATTTAATTCACACTGGACAATGAACAAAGGTGATAATGACAACTACATAGATGTTCTGCAATAAGGAATTCAAGAAGCAAGCTAACTGCTGTAAACTGACCTTGACTTTCTGGGACAAAAGCTGTGTTTCATTAAAATCAAAGGCAAAAATATGATTAACTTCATTTTCTCATACCTTCAAGACATTCTGATGAAATCTACCTAGCACTAAGAGTACTTTCTGCAGGGAAAAGGAATTTCATCCTGTACTTTATGTTGAAGGTATGTCACATCCTGTCGCTCCGGCTCAAGTGAAGTTTATATAACATCCCAGGAAGGCACACCCCAAGTGACTTCAGCAAAAGCATATTCTTTTAGTAAATACGATGTAATTGGAAAAGTATGTTTGGATCTTTTTTTTTAAAATGAATTTTGCAGTAACTATTTTAAATACCATGTGAAGATTTCTTCCACTTGTCACAAGTTCTATGAAAGGCATTCTGCCAAGCACTAGTCTGAACTACTATGCCAGAAATTTTCTCATGCCAGAAATAAGGAAAAAAGTGCCAGAAAAGTAGCTTTCCAGCTCCCAATGCTAAAATTATTACAAATTTCTGAAGACAGCTTACAGAAATGAAGATTGTAAGAAGCAGATTATATCTCAAACAATATTTTTTTACTTATAAATTAGAAAATCTTACCATGAATGGTATCATAAATAGGAAACCATCCTGAAATAACTGTAGCTGCTTCACTATAGAGCAAAGGATCAATATCTATGTACACTTTGCCAATGGCATCATTAGCACTGTAGGTATCGTGATCAAGAACTGTGATTTGGAGAGGTTCATCTTGTAGCTCTTCATCATCTACCTAGAAACAAATATTAACATGGAATCTGAGTATTTTAAAAAAATGCAGGGAAACATTGCTGAAAAACAAATGCAAAAAAGAGGAGAGGTAGTTATGTACAGTGACCTGACACAGATAAATCTGTAATTTTGATTTCCTGTATCTGAACAACGCATTCACTTATTTTGATTTTGCCCTTCACAGACTGGTGAAATCCTGGAACCAGAGTTATCACTGGGAAAAGAACAGAAAAGCAAGATTACAGTGACTACATGTTTTAAAATTCCATTATTTGTTCTAAGTCACATACCCTAGATTGTCTACCCATCTCCACAATACATACTTTTCATTAACAAAAAGAAAAAGAAAATTTAAGAGAAAGCATCTCAGAGGACTACTACACTCTGAAGTTATGATCATTGGTGCTCTCACCCTTCCAAACTGCTCAGTGGCTTAAAAGAAGACAAGGCATTTTATACAACCATTTGTAAAAATTCAGTAATTTCAGACATGCGCTTTCCTAAATAAATGCAATAATTCATCTGCAGATACTTCAACTGTTTTTTAGGACATACAAAGATAGACATTCTACAACTTTTTGTGTTGAACATCACAAACCAAGAATAGGGTTTGCTAAATGCAACGAGATGACTCATGTAAGTGTTTGCAGAATTATAACATGTAGTCTTGCAAGAAGCTCAAACTACACACATACGCACACACTTACGATGTCTTAAGCAGTAAGTGTTTTTTCCACTCTTTGAAATGTGGAAATTCTTTTTCCCAATGTTGCTGTTTGGCTCTTTTCTTTCTCAAATCCATTTTTCCATGCAAAAAGATAGAATTTTGAAACTTCTGTTATTGTCAAAAAACCTCCTTCTATATGAACAGAGTTAACCCTCCATATAGATCAGCTCTTTCCCCTCACCAAAAAACACGACCCCAGAGACTGAAAGGTAAAAAGAAAACTGATTGAATTTCAACACCACGGTACTACCTTCTTAATCCACATGGATTGTTGATTAAGAGATGCTCTTAATCAAGCATTCCGTATTGATTAATAATCTGCCTAACCATACTATTTTATATTTGCTCTAAATTATTTCTAACATTACCAGCTATTACATTATTCATTACATGTACATATATTTACAACCAGGTTTCTATTGTAATATTATCTTAGAACATTATAAATTTAATTGTTAAAACATTTGAGTATATAGTACTTGTTAATTTATTCTAAATACCATTACATTTTTTAAAGTAATTAAAAAAAATGCAATAACCAAAAAAAAAAGTAAACACTCGTTCAGGGCATAATGTCAAAGGACATCAACGAATCAGATCCTGGAAAGCAATAAGCAATTACAAGAAAATGCTGAGTGCCCTCATTTTTACATAAGGAAATGGGAAAAGAAAGCATCCAATAATTGTTGTCCCAGCTTTTTATTTTGTAATTTTCTCACAGGAGTTCTCCATCTGCTTCTTTGTCAAGTGCATTGTTTTTGCAATCCAAAGTAACATTTCAAATCTCAATTAACTTTCCTTCCTCAAAATTACCCCTTTAAAAAAAATACAAGCACACCTATACTGACATCTGAAAGTCTAATCCATAATGCTATTTTCCCCCCACTTTTACCTCTGCCTTGTTTTTCTTTTTATTACCCAGAATAACATTTGAGTTTGATCCAATCTGGCAAGCTTTTATCTTTACAAACAGTCCTAAAAAGCCAATGAGACACCTTTAGCAAACAAGGTCTAACTGTAGATAGGTTTGCTGAAAAGGCTTCATGTGTACTTAAATAGAAACACACTTCACTCCTCGAAACTCATTTTCTGCCTGAAATGAAATTATTTCATTAAGGGCATCTAAACCAGAGTGTCTATAGAGATACAAGCAAACTGTTAAAAAATACTTACTTCAAATTTGAACCACTCAGAATTCCACTGAGGATTAAGTGATTTGGGATACACATCTGTCTTAAATGTTGTATTTCCAAATTTTACCTAAAAATACAAGCATTCCATTGTTAATAATAAATACTAATAAAAAAATTTAGAAACTCCTTAAATCTACACGTGCAAATAATTTCAAATACAATATTTCAACAGTATCAAAAATCCTTTTCAGTGTGAGTGGCTTTTTTAATCAATTCACATGAATCAGGAACTTTTCACATATCAACAAGACTTCCAATAAATCTCTCTCCCACTTTTAAAATAATTTCTTTTCCTCCTCAATCACTTAAGAGGTAAAAATATTGCTTATATTGGCTATTCAAAGTCACTTGGTACACTCTCTTTTGCCTTCTGTTTAGAAATATTGTAAGCAAAAGTATTCTATCTAAATGTTGATAGTTTATGTCCTACTACTGTTCTCTCTAAGGTTTCTAAAACAGCTTTATTGACAATTTATAAAAGAAATATAGAAATAAAATGTTAACATAGGTAAATTTATCTCTTAAATTCAACAAATCTCCCCAGATACACACCAGAAAATAACTGAAACCATCCCCATTAACTGCAATCTTGATATGCTGGACACAGATCAATAAAGGGGGAAGCACCTTATTAGTTTCTATTCCTTTCTTAAAAGTATAGAAATTCCAGAAAGCATACAGGTGAAAACGTTAGAGGGACTATATATCTACATACATATCTCTCTATATATATCCCTCTAACCTCCAGTTACTGAAGATTAAATATTCTCCATACTTCTATTGTTTAATTCACCTTCAACCCCATAATAGCCTATTTCAGGAATCTCCATTTGGTCTCCATAGGAGTCTATTTCAGGACGACCCCAATTGTTTGGTTTTGGTTGTTTTTTGGGGGTTGTTTGTTTGCTTGTTTGTTTTAGAAAGTACAACTGAATTTCTGTGATGCTCTATAGGTCAAGAAACCATGCTGTACATGCAAGAGCCTTTATTTCACTGCAGTTTTCATTCCAAACCATTTACAAACACTTCTAGTTCTCTAAATGTTGCCTCTCGAAATAATTAGTATTTCAACTCATATCAACTATCTGATGGTACTTACAAATACCCAAAGTTATGTTTTTGAACTCATTCAAGATTCTCAAGAAAATGAGTGTGCCAATATAAAAGAAATGCTGTAGTCAAAGACAGTTATGGATTTTGAATGCTGTTTTCTTTTTAAAATTCTAAATGGGTTTTGGAGACTAAATTTAAGCTTAGCTTCTAAAAACTGTGCAGCAATTTTTTAAACACTTTTTCTCAAGAAAATATTAAATAAACACTTTATACATTTCAGTAATATGGTGATTATTTTGCATAGGTGCATACCCCAACTCTAAAGATATTCTGCACTTAAGTACACTCAGTGAATTTAAAAAGCCTAAAGCACTGCAGAACTGGACTATGAGTTCATACTGAGCTCTGTATATATAACTGTATGTACCTCAGTGAACAGAACTCTGTACAGCATTTGTGACCAAAGAAACAAATAAAAAAAATGGTGAGGCCCCCTATTTGATTCAATGAACAGTAATGCTTTTTGAAAAGAAGTTACTTCAAAGTAAGCTTTAAAGTTAAAAGCCAGAGTGGTATGAAAACACAGGACTAAGCAACCTTAGTGTAAAAAATCACCCAGCTATCAAAAGGCGGATGCAGCCTATGTGCACACAGAAAACTAACAGCACTGTCACTTAGAATGTATATTCATCATACAAAGCAGTATAATAAAGTGATACTGATACTAGTTTTAACCGAGCTACCTTATATACCAGAAACTGCCAAGATGCAACAGCCCAGAACTCCACCCAACCTATTTTCACATGTTATCTAAGGAGTAAATTAGCCCTTGGAGCCCCAGGCAGCTATAACTGAGCTTCTCTGGTAGTCAAGCTAGTTTATTAAAGCTAGTAGAGATAATCAAGCACTACACTGCTGTCCGCTGTACACATTTAGAAGCACAATTACAGAAGAAATTGTGCTAATTTGCTCCAGATCACACATGCTAGCGAAGTTATGCATAACCGGAGCCAAGTAAGAGCTCTAAAGCCTTTTCTCATTTTCTTTTCTAATTCTAGATTTATATTAGAAAATTTAACAAGGAAATTAAAGGCTAGTAATCAACTAAAATCTTCACATTACTTCAGTTTTTCATTTTTATTTAAGTGAAAATGTTTTGTAAAGGTTTTCAGCAACTTTACACTGAAAAATAGAACAGTAGTTTCACGCTCAATTTATTTTGACATCTCACCTGCTGCCTTGCCTATTCCATATGTGGAAAGGGTAGTTCCTACAGTCTTTCTAAGTAACAGTCCTAAAAGCAAGGCCCCATCTACGTATTTCTTCAGCCTTATTTGTGCCAATACATTCATGAAGCTGCACATAAACCCAGCTAAGCAAATTGATCGTTCTGAAAAATTTTATTTTCCTTTTTTGCTGAGCCAGTCTTTAACCAGATGAATTTCCAAATCTATTTTGCTACACAGCTACTCAGACAGTGGGGTTGGCACAGATGGAGCAGGACTGGGAACAAGTGACCAACAGGAGAGGAGAGCTGTTTCTCCTCAAGGCAGCATAAAAACAGGCCAAAATAAACTCATCAGAGAACTGTATTTCCTATTCCTGTTTTCCCTGTCTCATAGTAGCACGCATCAAGTTGTTGAAGACTGCCTATTAATGAAATTTAAAATTACATGAGAAATGTGTATAAATTAAAAACTGACTCATGAAACATCTGAAACCAAACACTGAAACATTAAATGATTGTCATTCATGTAATAAAATAGAACCGTGTACTTTTTCAGCTCCATTGAAAAGCACAAGAAATACATTTTCACTTTATTACTAATTTACTGTCCCGCTAAGCAATGCGCTTAATGTCTAATATCAACCAAATTTTTAAACACCAAACCAAATCAGTACTTATATACCAAAATCTATTTTGATATTACTACTATCAGACTTCTCAATTTATACAGATCTAGAAAGACATTCTGTCTTCCTACCTTAATTCCAGTATTGTGTCAACCTCAATTACTATTTGTGGTACAAGCATGCATTTGCATAGCATTCCATTTTTAAACACCTCTTTGCTTTTTCTGAGAGTATGATTTCTGAATCTATGGAACATTTCTGAAATGTTCTAAGTTATTCATATTGGAAATAATGAATCATAGAACAGAAAGATCACATCAAGTTATTTTACAATCCTTTCCTGAGAAACGCCTCATGTATTGCCTGTTAACTATATAATTGTAAAGAAGGTTGGGGTTAGATGGTTTTGGTGCAATAAAGCGATTTAAACATGCAAACAATATTAAATATTTGTCCAATAAAAATCCTCTTCGAAAATATTTTAGTATTTCAAATACTTTAAAGCAAAATATGAATATTGGCCCTAAAAGTAATGCCTGCACAACCACTCTGCACTTCATATATTCAGAGATACAAATTACTTAAACACGCTCTTACTACTTCTCCATCCTGCTTACAACGCATCTATCGAATCCTGAAATGGATTCCATTTGGCTGTGGTATCAACAAGAGCCGTTCATTAACAACCTTCAGCCAAGAGAGACTGAAAAAGAGCAAATATTTCTAAAATGCCATTCAAATTCTACACGGCTGTCAGTTAAAAATCACCCCCGAGGATAAACCAGAAACTGCTCTTAAAGCATCCCTGCGGATATGGGCTCAGGGTGCTCCTTGCCATTTCTGCAGCCCCTCTGCGGGGCGTGCTCGCCCACCTGGCCCTGGCCGGGGCTGGCCCAGCCCCCCCGCGCGGAAGCGTGCGGCCAACAGAACAGCTTCTCCCGCATGAAAGGAGCCCGGAGGCATGAAATGCGTCCCAGGGCGGGGCTGCCCAGGGGACCCGCGGCCGGCAGCGTCCCAGTCAGCTTTTTTTTGCAGACTTACTTCCCGCGGCGGCACCTGTCACGGCAGCGCAGCCGGCCAGCGGGGAGCCTCCCGCGCGGCCGCGGTAGATGCGCACCCCCCGCCCGCGGCCCGGGTTGCCGCGGCCACAGGTGCCTCGGCCGCGCGGGCCCGGCGGCAGGTGCGCGGGCCCGGGGCGCCAGCCGGCGGGGCCACCCTCCTCCTCCTCCTCCTCCTCCCCCGCCTCCCCGGGGCTCAGCGCCCCTCCCCTCTCGCGAACCTCCACAAAGGCGTCGGTCAGGTCACTGGCGCGGTCCATCACCGGCAAATGGCGCCCTGCCACGATTTTGACCTTCAGCTTCCCCGGCATCTTCCTCCTCCGCCTCCCGCCGGCTGCACGGAGAAAACAACAGCGCGTGTCCCATAGAGCGGCACGGCACACGGGCGGGGGAGCGGGCGCGCATGCGCCGCGGCGAGCAACGGTCTGCGGCTGCCTGCCCATGCCCGGCGCCGCTGCCCGGACCCAGCGCCGCAACGGCCGCGGGGCACGCGCGCCGTGACGCAACGCGGCGGGGAGGGAACGGCAGTTGGGCGCATGCGCTACCTACTGGGTCACTGCTGCAAGCGGCCGACAAAGTGGGCGTAGGGAGTGGGGATGGGAGCGGGAAGTCCTCCGCCCCCTCCCGCCGGCGGCGAGGCCCTGGGGCGCCCCGCCGCGTAGCTCGCCCCTGCCGGTATCGCTCCGCCCCCACGCCAAGATGGCGCCGCGGGCACGGGGACCCCGCTGGAAGTCGAACGCCGACTCCTCGATGGGTTCCGCGCTGGCGTTGCGGCGGTGCTTCCGAGGGAAGTCAGGGTGCTTGAGCGCCGAGTCATCGATGCCGGGGGCTGCGGCGCCGGCCGCGGGCCGCCCGGGGCGGCGGTGGGACGGGAGGTGGCCGCCCCCAGCCCGTTCGCAGCCGGGCCGGAACCGTGCCGCTTCCCCCGTCCAGCCTTGTGTTTGCGGCTCTGCGCGGCCTGATGCTGGGTGTCACGCTAGGCGCGCCCAGCCCTCGGGCTGGGCTGCTCAGCGTCCCTGGTCGCCGTGGAGGCCCTGTCCCGGGGGCTGCCGGCCGGCCGGTGCGGCCCGCTGAGAGAGCCCTGCCGGCGGCTCCGATGGCTGGGGCCTGCTCTGCCTCCAGCCTTCCCCGAGGAAGGAGTCGATTCAGTCGATCCGCCGGGCTGGAGGGCGCGGTGGGAGAGTCCTTTAAAGGACTTAAACCAAACCCCATGGGTTTGTTGTTTTGTTTTGTGTTTTTTTTCGTAATCAAATACAAATATTTGCACTATTTGAGGGATTATGAATAGATTAAACGGAATTTAGTTATCAGAAATAGGATTTTATATGGTGCTTGTAGCCAGGTTTTGACTTTTTGATGCCTGAAAAGCTCTTTGTTTAGGAAATAGTGCTGTGGAAGCTTGGGGGAAACCAAAGGAGCAGGGCTGGCCAGGAGCTACATCGGGTGTGGGCCTATGGGTGGGAATCTGGAAGTATGAAACCAGCTTGTGTGAGAATCTGCGGGTCATGGGTTGTACTGCTGGCGCGGTCGTGAACAGGAATATAAAAGAACCCTTGTGTTTTGATTAAGCAGTCCCCAGATGTTGAGCCAAATAGTAGATCTGGTTGGATTATTTTCCCCTCTTTCTAATCTTACAAAAAGACTAAATAATGTTATGGGCTGGAATGTGATACTGCAAACACAAACCATATGAATGAAATACAGTAATGTGTGGCATAGCAAATTAATGCATAGAAGATCTTTGGCTATCTGTCCTCCAGCTAGCTGCATTTAGTCTCACTAATACAGCACTTCCTCTCTTTAGCTTGTTTTGAAGTTATCTTTTGAAGAACTCATACTGTTGCTAGTATGAGTACTCCTCATACTAGCCTATCTGAGTAAATTATAAACAGACTAGATACATATTTCTTCCTCATCCATCCTTGTTTGAGTGGAGTACTGGAATGAGACTGCTCCCAAGGCAGGATGGCAGTGAAGAGCAAAGACCCAGGAAGGTAATCAAAACCAGAAAACACGCTGGTAATGTTAGGGTTTTCGTTTAGACCTGAAACGTGCTTTTTGAATGGAATCTCCTGATCTCACCTGCTTAAGTGTTGTTTTGGCTCATATAATCAAGCAGTTACAGAGCATATGAACTGAACATTTCATTTAGATAAGACTGAACTGAAAAGCATAAGCTAGCAATACACCAAATACATTCTAGCCATTCAGGCTATGGCAGCAAATTAGAGCTAGTATGAAATTAAACCCTCTGAATTGCATATGGTGTGGGTGCTAGGTCCTCAGCACTGTTTCACCCTAAAAATAGGCTATTGGTCCACTACGTTGCTTGTTAACATAGCCATTCCTGTGTCTTAACTTCCCTATTAGAGTAGAAAACTATCAGCAGAAGATGGGACTGCAAAAAAAACGTTCTCTGTTGCCCTTGTTAGATACAGCACTGTTTGGCCTTCGTTAATTGGTGGTGTACTGCTTTATAGCCCAAGACTTAGGGACTGTAAAATAAGTTCTTGACTACAAACAAGTAAAAACAACATAGAAGTAAACTTTGTCATACGTTCTTTTTTTCTGCCAAAACACCTATTTCTTTGCTTCTTTTGCTAGCTAAATTACAATACATTAAGAAACCTGCTTGGTGTATTACACCTGTCTTAGGGCTGAGGACTTTCTATACTGGCAGAATGAGACCTGTCTTTCCATAAATTAGCATGTTACTTGACACACTTCATGCCAATAGTATTCCAGTTCTCTAGGGCCAGCAGGGACTTATGGAAAGGTAGAAGGGACTCGGCTGAAGGTTTAGTCAAAGCCCTAGAATATATACACCATTTGAGACCTCTAAAATAGCATTAAATTTCCCTTTGTTTAGGCAAATTATATTCAATATAATAGATATACTTGAAACTAAAGCTGTAGTATGTATTTTCTCAGTAATATGCATGCCAGAAGTCCACAGAAAATATTAAGAGGTATATTTTCATCGTAAAGAGAAAAAAAAAAAAAGTGACATCTGACTTTGCACTTTAGTATCCACTTTGTTTCTTGCTGAGTTTTTTCCCTTCTGCTTAAAAGTGATGGTTTAGCAGGTCGTGACAATAGAAGTCATGTTTCAGCAAGATAACAACTGTGATATGCTTAAAGAACAGCGTTATCTTGTTTGAACAGGTATTGTCATGTATTAAATGGCATTGTAACCCAACTATACAAACCAAGAATATTGCCAATTACAATATTAAAGTCATCTTGTGTGGAACAATGAGTGTCATAAAAATAGGAGAGTTTTGTGTGGGGAAGCTGGGAGATTTTACCATCTAAATGTTAAGGTCCACGTATCCCTTTTCCAGTTTTAAGTATGATAGGATTTTGGTTTGTGTTTTGTTTTCTGCTTAACTGCTAGTTCAGTGTATACTTGAATTTCCAACAAAGAGAAAGATTTCCTTTGTGATAGACATGCATGTTGAACCCTTAGTTTAGAAATCGATACTCCACAGAAAAGGTTTTCCTCATAACTTCAATCTGCTGACCCATCACTTCAGGGTAGGTTTCAATTATATTAGCTTACTAGCCTTCTTCAAGATACAGCTTAGGAGGTGGTGGCCTAGGCTTTCCTCAGGTTACAACATGACCTGAGATCATCGAATCATGTGGTGGGCTGTGTCTTAACCAGGGGGATAAGTGCTTTTTGATTATACTGCATTGAGCTGATTTGAACAAAAATGAATGAAAAAGGTTGGTTTTTTTTTAGTTTGTTGAAACACAGCAAAGAGACTTTGTATCTGCTTTTGCGTATTAGTATTCACAGAAGATACTGGCTGCATTTCTACTGTGGTTACTGTGATAAGTAGTCTTTGAAACAGGAGTCTTTGTCAACTATTACTATAAAGAAAACTCTGCAATGCCAGTTTTCAGTTTCTGGAAAAATCCTGGTATTTTTTTGTAAAACTACGTGTTTCAAAGCAATCTGGCTGAAATCTGCAGGACACCAATCCAAAAATATTTTTAATAATGCTCATAGAGGTTCTATATCCAGAATGATATATATGTCCTTAGTAAAGGACCCTTACATCCAAGAAAAAAAAACTTACTTCCGCTCTGACTATGTGTGCTATGCTGTGTGCCCACTCCAAGGATTTAAACGGGCAAAATCCTGATCACTGCTATTTATTATTGCCTGTATGTATTTGACGTGGCATTGCAACCCCTAATCCCTCTCATTAGATTAGAAGATAGGGAGTGAAATCCTGTCTCAATAAAATCAGTAAGGTGAAACTGAAATGAAGAGATGAGTTTTATTATGAACTCCTGGGGGGAAAAAGGTTTCATTACTGAGGTTTCTGATTTACACTGGAGGAGCTCACTGTAGTTAGCCTGTTTAAACAGAAGCTTAGGAGCAGTATTAATGTCTGTTACTATTGACATGAACAAATTCCTGCTACCATAAGGGTCCGTAATATAGCAGGTGTGATAAGGAAAGGATGGAAGTCTGAGCAGGACAAATTAAAACTGGAAATATGTAGATGTGACTAGTGGAAATGTGAGTTATCATTGAGCAAGTTATCAAAGATAGGCATTTTTTAATAGCCTGTAATCGTAAGTCATTTGGAGCACTTAGAATCTGTGGTTCCATCACCGAGACTGCATTTTTTGCTGACCTATGAGTGGCAACAAAAAAGAAATGGCCCGTGGCCTTGCAAAGCTGTGTACTACCTGCAGCAGGAAGGTGACTGTGGGCAGGCTCCAGTCTTCCGTTATTGTCACCTGGCTGCTAGGGCAGCTCCCTCCCCATTCATACACACAGAACGGGCGGAGAGTGAGCCTGGAGACAGCTGCAGAAAGAGGCTGTGAAGGCAGTCAATAAACGGTGGCTCAATTTTGCTGACTTTATCCTGCTTTGCCTAAAGCTGCATCTCAATAATGCTTTTTAATCTTGATGCTGTAACTATTAGGTAAAAATCAGTTGATCATAAGTGATTTCCCTGATGGAATTGAAGTACGTGATATGAGTAATGGTATACATGGGTGGTTTACTTTTGTCCTGAATCTATTCAAAGTCGTTCTGAGGCTAACGGAACAAATTTGAGCTGACATTGGTAACAGATGATAATGTAGTCTATTCTTTTATATTATACAGAAACTGAATGCAGAAGTTATTTGTACTTTAAAAGGAGACAGTATCTTGGAATTAATTTTTGAAGTCAAGCAGTGTCAGAAAATTTATATACGGTACTAGTGACACAACAGATAGATCCAGATAAATGGGCTAATATCCTATAGTATGTATGAAAAAAAGCTTATCCAATGAAAACTTTTTAATTCCAGTGATATTCTAAAATATTATTCCCATACAGATCTAGTGAATTGAATAAAACCTGGTTGTCCTTTGAGGAAAAACAGAAGCCAAGAATTATTCTCAAGGCTTACATTAAGATGGTAAAAATAAGCCCCAATATGTCTTTGTCCTAAAATTATATTTCTGAATTGTTTATGTACACTTGCTTCCTGGATATCAAATGAAAGTATTTCGTTTTGGAAATGAGATCTCAACACTTTATATTCTTTCCAACAGTCTACTCAAGCCAATCTTCTGTGACTTCAGCAGTTTAGGATTTGGTCCATATCAAACAGGTCGTAAGAACAGAAAGCCATCAAAATATTCCATTTCATGCTATTATTGCTGTATGAAGGTCTCAATTTCCATATAGACTTAAAAGAAATTGATATAGACTTAAAAGAAATTGGATAAAATAAATATTCACTAACACAAGAATGTATGCAATTACCTACTAGGAGAATCAAACAACTGGATCTGATGTCATGTTCTCAGCTGGTAATTGGATATCATTTATCTTTCTTACAGTTCTGTGAGGGAAGAAACATTGCATATGGCTTTGTGCATTTTATGAGCAATGAGTGGCAATGGCATAATTAGGGTATCAGTTCACAGAGATTGCAGCAGAATCCTGTGTACGCATGCTCCAGCAAAGATATTTAGTTACAAGCAGTACAATAATAATAGCTATTCAAAGTGCTTCATGCTTACAAAGCCCTAGTTAATTAGTCAACACCTAGTTAATAATTTAATTAAATGTAATTGTCAGCAGCAGTATTTATATCATTAGGAGATAATTAGTCTTGCAATGACACTTGCAACATTTCTGCCCTTCTTCCTTTTAAGGGTTGAGATAAAGAAATGAAATACTTAACTGTGATTGTAATATGTATTAGACTTAAATGGTTATTAAAATGGTTGTATTTGCTGGTTTTTTTAATTCTGCTTAACCTTGTTGGTATTTTCCTATTTCCTGTCTAAATGTAATAAATAGATCATTTATTCAGGTCCCATCCCAAAAGATGGAAATATTAATGAATGTGTATATTTATATATTAAAATTGCTGCCAGGATCAAAGATGATGATCCTGAAATTTTGAAGTAAGTTAATGCTTATTAAAGCTATGGGCCTTGTAGTTTTTCTCATCAACAGCTATGGCACAGGCAGCAAGAGTACATACATGCTGCTCAGCAAGTCAGTCTGTGTCTCAGAGGAGACTATTTTAAGCATAGTAACTCTGCATAAACTATCTATAGAGTAGTCTTCAAGATCCTTCACAAGATATGCAAGTTATTTGCTGGTGCATTAAAGAGATTAAATTGGATTACAATCAAAACAATCCTTGTATTCTAAAATGTGGAGTGAATGCAGTTCTTAATAACCATGTGATGCTTTTGCTTCTTGTGCTCCATTTGGAATAGACATGATGATGTGTGTTATTTAACATGAAAGTTTGTCATGTATAAAAAATAAAAACACATGAATGTGTTTTTTGAAAACAAACCTGAGTTTTGTTTTCAGTAGCATGTAATGCCTTACCTTCAGCTTCTTACAAAATTGTCTACACTGTGGTATTCATTTGCTGTCAAAACATCTGACACAGAGGAGTTCACGTTGTTTATTTTAAGAATTTAACTCTCATGCCAAGCCAGAGGAGACAGAGAGACTCCTGATCTGAATTTGGTCTCCTCCCTTAGTATGTGGAAAGCAGAAAAACTAGGCTCCCAACTCAGGCTGGTAAGGTTAGAAGCTTAAACTATAAACCAAAAGTAATATCCTTATAGTTCACTTTCCATCACCATTCAATTTGTTGTGAAAAGTATTTTCTACTGCTGCAGAAAACGTCAGTCGAGCTCAGTTTAGCGAAGTGGCCATGACACATCATGTGAATGAAGTAGGGGGAACTGTGATTGCTGTGAGATGAAGCGCTTCACAAGCTACATAGAAAAACTCCCTCCAGGCACACAGCGTTGGGGAAAAAGGTGAACAAATAGAAGAAACTGTCCCCTTCTCATCCAGAGCTCTCAGGGAAAGGGGGTAGGTGGGAAGACCCAACTAGAAATCCCGAGTTCATTTTATGTTTTCTACTGAGAATGTGCATTGTGTCTTTCATGGTGTGTTGTGGCAAGAGAATGCTGCTGCTGCTGCTACAGGATTTGAATCCCTGCACTAGGGAACAGCTGTAGGTGGTCTTAGTGATAAAATCTTATGCTGTGTTTGAAGGCACACAGAAGTCCAAAGCAGAAAAGAGTTGTATTACCCATGGCTGATGGGTTATTGGAGCAATCAAGATGACTACTTCTAACAAAGCAATTTTCTTGGTTGTTTGTAACAGTCTTATCGTGGTTCCTGTACGCATTCCTAAGTTCCCTCAGGGCCAGGGGGAAGTCTCTATTCGTAGAGAAATCATAAAAATTCAAGATCTGCAGGGTAAGTGAAGCCCCACAAAGCACACTTTTCAAAAAAATCCTGATTTATATATAGCCCTGGATACACATAACTATATTATGTAGAGTGGAAAGGAGAGAATATGGATGGTCTTGGTACTGACCTATTCTTTATTATTGTGAATTAATCCAGTTCACTCTTGATTGCTAGCCATTGAGCAAAGGCTTTACCACCTTATTTCTTAAGTAAAAACTCTTGTACTGGCTAACTGAAGTAGGATCCTGTCATCTGTGCTTGTTCTCCGAGAATCGTAATTCATTCCTAACAGAGTTGTGTTCAGTGCTGCATTTGACCCTGTTAATGGCAATTTATAGAGCTTTTGAAACATGAGGACAGTGTCTTCAAACTGCCTTCAAAGTCGTTCATCAGGCTTGTTCTGCCTTTCTCTGCTTTTAAGTACAGGAGAATTACGATCATCACCTTGGACTGTCTTGAGAGCAGCTGAGGGAGGTACTGCTTTGATTTTATGAGCAAAGATGATTATGAACAGCACAACTTGAGAAATATATGCTAAATACATTTCTTAATTGTATATTATAACTTTGTAAAATGACTGAGCATCTTCCAATGCATGAACTTTGGCCTGCTCAGGACACTGGTCGAGAGAGTCCCTTGGGAGACAGTCCTGAAGGGCAAAGGGGTCCAGGAAAGCTGGACCTTCTTCAAGGAGGAGGTCTTAAAGGCACAGGAGCGGGCCGTCCCCATGTGCCGAAAAAAGAACGGGCGGGGAAGACGACCGGCCTGGCTGAACAGAGAACTCTTGCTGGGACTCAAGAAGAAAAGGAGAGTTTATCTCCTTTGGAAGAAGGGGCAGGCTACTCAGGACGAGTACAGGGATCTCGTTAGGTCGTGCAGAGAGAAAATTAGAAAGGCCAAAGCCCAGGTAGAACGCAACCTGGCCACTGTTGTGAGAGACAACAGGAAGAGCTTCTACAAGTATATTAATGACAAGAGCAGAGCCAAGGAGAATGTCCATCCTTTATTGGATGCTGGGGGGAACATTGCCACCAAGGACGAGGATAAGGCTGAGGTACTCAACGCGTTCTTTGCCTCAGTCTTTAATAGTCAGA
>VZTQ01005848.1:52353-82513 GCA_013400755.1 Pelecanoides urinatrix
GTGGGGGTTGGTCTCTTCTCCCAAGTAACCAGCGATAGGACGAGAGGAAATGGCCTCAAGTTGCGCCAAGGGAGGTTTAGGCTGGACGTTAGGAAAAAATTCTTTACTGAAAGAGTGGTCAGGCCTTGGAACAGGCTGCCCAGGGAAGTGGTGTAATCACCATCCCTGGAGGTATTTAAAAGACGTGTAGATGAGGTGCTCAAGGACATGGTTTAGTAGGCATAGGGGATGTTGGGTTGACGGTTGGACTCGATGATCTTAGAGGTCTTTTCCAATCTTAATGATTCTATGATTCTATGATTCTATGAAAGTTAAATACAGACCTTAATTAGGCAAGCCAGGAGGTAGGGGTGACAGCAAGGCAGGCAGGGGCAATGACATGACCCACCAGGGTGCAGTCCCACCACACCCCTACAAGAAGAGCTGAGTGGGTCCAGTGACAGTGATAGAGTTTGGTCAACAGCCGGTAATTAGCAGTCAGGTTTATAGTAACAAGGCAGGTTGAAAGTCAAGACAAAGTAGCAAGGCAAGGCTGTCATCTACAAGGCTGATTGCAGCCAACCCACCAGAGCTCTCAGGCAAGGACTAAGGAAGGAGCAAGGGCGGGGGCCTGAGCCTACACCCAGCTCCCTGCCCAGGGGCAGAAGCTGCAGATGCCCAGGGTGAGAATTTTCTCACCACTTACCCGTTTTCACAAAAGCTATACAGCTGTGGCACATTAGTGCTCATCTTGGATGCTGGCAGCTAAAGCCTGGAGAGGGAGGTGGAAGGGATTGCAGAGGAGAGTTATGGAGGAGGGTGGTTACAGGCTGGTGGGGGCAACTGGACCTGGTGTAATTGTGTTGGTGTGTTCAGTGCCCCGATGAGGGTATGCTGTTAAGTAGGCTGCTAGCTAGCACCAAAGCATCTAGCAGCTGGGAAAATTCTGCTAAAATTAGGGAAAAAAAAATGTTTAACATAAAATAAGGAGACACACTGCTGTATTTTAACAGAAAACTGCTTTACAGTAGTCCAGAAGAGTTTTCATGTATGCAGATATGTGATTGCCATCCCATAAGAGCTGTATCCTATAGTTTAGGAGTAAGAAAGATCTCTGCTATCTTGCCATTACCAAATGCAAGGACTAAGAACAGACCTGCCTTGGCTAATTTTAACAGTCTGAAAGAGGCAAGGAGAAATAAGAATATTCCAGTACATCCATCCTCATTTTTAGACAAGTTCAGTAATTTCGTGTCTTAATTTCACACTACTAGTCTTGCAATGTCTCACAAATTACTTTCAATAGTATGAAAACATGCTGGTTTTCCTGGTTTTATTGCTGTGATTCCTGAACCCTCCACTGAACAAAGGCAAGCAAGATTGATATAATCGGTTTTCAAAAACAAGCCTCCATGTAATTTTTGCAAAGGTCAACCGATTCAAGAATTTGTTGCAAAGCATAGCTGTGATCTGTGTGAAGACAAGGCCCTGAGGTTTTTGAAGGCCTGATTCTGACACAGCTTCTGAATCCAAGGAGTTAACTGCTATCACCTGTAGTATCATATTTTATCCGTGGCCTTTCTTTCCAGTGATTTTCCATTTATGCCGGAGATTATCTCAATACACTGTGTAAGTTTCAGTGCTTTAAGTGAACAGATTAATCACTTCATCAGCCTTCACTTCATTTTGGAGGATTGTTTTGAAGTTAAGACAGAACTAATATTATTTTAACCTTGTTATTGTTTGCATGTGTGGGGAAACAGCTTGATAGCATTGATCTTCAAGTTTAAAAAGCACGAGCTGTCTCGGATAACATTTGAAACATTTTTCTTGTGACATCTGCCGTGTAAGATCTTGCATTATAAAAACAAGCACGTAGTGCTTGGTTTTGGTTTTTCGGCGTCACAGAGATAAGGCATGAATTATCACAATAGATGAGCTATACTGCAGATTGCCTATTCGCACTGACCTATAGCCACCAGTATGGGGTTGGTGGTTGGTGTGGTCAGACTACTCACAGTCTAAAAGCAGAGTCGGTGGCCTAGGGGGAAACTCTGCTGGAAGTGTAGTGCTTATTCTCCACGGGCAGTAATTCTAATGCATGTGTTAAGTGTTTGAGATACAAATGTTTGATCATCATGTTCTCTGATATTCCTCTGAGCCAGGAATTCTTAGCTTGGTGCCTTAGACCATAGCATAAGTGGGAACTAAAAGGCTGAAGCAAAATCTATTTGGGAGTGCACTGCCAAGCTAGGGGAACTAACAGAAAAGTGTGGAAAGGATGATGACTCCCCCTGTAATTGTAGATATTTGCCTGTCTATTGTAATTCACATCTTGCGAACTTTTTTGCTCATTGGTGGTTGTTAGATAAGCATACAAAATTGTGTCCGTGGATACTTTTTGTTATCTGCGTGCAGCAAAGAAGTAACAGCTCGGTCTTTCACATGCAACCTTTGCAGCTATGATCTTTTCCAGTCTCAGACTGAGGCTTTGTTATCAGAGCACACTGTTACAGAAGTTATATTTCAAATCTGTCTGTGATATTGAATGGCTCCCAGAGGAAAGGGAACCTTCAGCTTATAAACCAGACGTGCGTCACGGTTTCATTTTCTGTTCTTGGTGGCTGTATACATTTTTTTCATGCAGTCACTGAAAAGTACTTTGATATGTGGTAAAATGCAATCCTCACTCACAGCTTTGTTAACTGGCGGTACCTAAATTGTGATGAATGAAATCAGGTAGTTGAAGTTGATGCAGATGAAAAGTAATCTGGAAAAAGAATAATTGTGTTTTAGCCACATCAGAAAAACCACATGGTCAGATATGGAGAAGTGTCAAAACTCTTAACTAGGGGTGGGCTGCATGTAGACTGGGTTATGCTTCTATGCCTAACCCTTCTCATTCCAAATGGCCACAACTGAAAACAGTAGGAGGCTGAATTTAAAGTACAGCTAGCAAGCTCTTGTTCTCCATTTCCCTCTCTGATGAGAATAGACACATGGGAATGTCTGGTATTTCTTAGAGATAATATACTACCCTACATTAAGAAGGCCATTATTTTTGATTCACTATCAAAGAGGACAGAGTTATCAAGTTTCTTGTGATTTAACTATGCTTGTTGGTTTTTTTTTTTAAATTAAAAGACATTTCTTGTCCCCGTTACTTATGTTTGAAGGCTGTTTCAGAACCTTCATGCATGATTAGAAATTTCCAACTAGAACTCCAGTGGCAGTTTATGCCTATTTTGTGCACACCAATATTGTTTTTTAGCTTAACTGGATCTTTTCCCTTTAGGATACATCTGTCCAGAAACTTTTGTGATGGGTGGTTCTGTCCACACACAACTTTTCTTGCACTAGATGGAACTAGCCGAGATCCAGATTCCTCTTAGCAGAGAATGGGGATCTCCATTTACCTAGTCGTGTTACAATCCTGTATCCATACCTGTTAGATGGGACCAGAATTGTACACAGTACTTCAGATGAGGCCTCAACACTGCTTTGTACTATAATCCCCCTGCTTCTGTATCACGTGCCTCTGTATTTGTAGGTCATCCCTGCTGGGACTGTCTTGCCTGATATATCCTAGAATTCCTTTTGTCTTTTCGATAATCATATCGTATTCGTGCGACAGGCAAGTTTATAAAAACAGAATAATGCTCTATCAGGGTGCAATTATAGAGGTATAGAAACTAAAAGCTAATCTATGTGTGTTCTACACATGCAGCACGAGTTGATATGCAGCTGGGCTTGTGTATGAAAAAACCACTGAGAATTATGCAGAGGCGTCTGAGGACCTGGATTTCCTCAGCAATCCGTGGAGGGCTGGGGAGCTCATTAAGGGAGCAGAAAGGCTCGATGGCAGAACTCCCTCTTTCTCTCAGATCTCCACGCCAACGTGCAGCAGCATGTGTTCTGAATACTCAGTGTAGAAATAGGTTCTAATTCTTACGGAGCATCAAGCTAAGAAATTAAAAATGTACTAAAGGTGGCTACATTAATCTTTTAACATACTTTTGAATATATACATGATGCAATACATTGTTCTCACTATGAATTTTTGCTTGTGTGTTTGCAGGCCTTGTAGGTTTCCATCGAGGACACCAAAAATAATCTGATGCTAGATGATATCAGTGATCCACTCTTCTATTATCAGCAGTATCCAAGAACCAGAGGCCTCCAAAAATAGGTGAACATATTGTAATATTCCCTAAAAATATACGCAGTACAATAACAAGTAAAGTTTGGAAGAAAAAATTCGCTGCTGACTTCTACCAATTTGGTTTATACCCTACAAGAATAAGATTTAATTACCCTTATCTTAATTATCCTTAACTTGGTACGTGCAGTAACTGCAGGTATTATTATCAGCCATAAAATTATTCAGCCACAAAATTTACCTAAACTGCCCAAAGCACTATTTTCCATACACTTATGTCAGATAAAAATACTTTTCTTTAGTTTATTCTAAATTCATTGGACATAAGTTTTATTGGAGTGAATTCCATATTTTGCTGATAAGGGACATAGAAGTAGGGGTTAGTTTTTTGAAAAAGGTTTCCATAGGCTATATCTATGGAAACAGCTTATCTTATTTTTGAAATGCCTGTACTGCTATCACTCACCTTGTGTCCACACAGAAACATCTTTTCCTCATGTAAAACTTGAATTAACTTCTGGGTTTTGTAAAATTGTGTCAAAGACATAAGAAGTGCATCTCCACAGCTACTTCTGAACCTTCAAGTTCAGGTGCTTCTTGAACTTTGAGCCTAAGCTTCTCTATCATCCAGGTTTTTTTGTTATTTCCTTCCCCCCCAAAATTAAGATTGTGTTTCCGATACAGTATTCAAAAAAACCAAACCCTGTACTAACTACATTTCACTTTCTAACCTTTTTCTGATCATGTTTACACTTTCAGCGACTGCATCAAAAGTGTGCTTTGTTCTTGTATTTGTGTTATGCTCTGTGATCCTTCCCTATGAAATTCAGATTTTGCCAGACTCTTTTGGCCAGGTAAAACCTCTTATTTGTGAGTTTTTCTTTCTAAGAGAAGCCTCACTCATTTTGTGAAAACATCTAGTGAATTATGAGGATCAGATTTGAACAGCTAGATGAGGAAAGAATGCTGAAAAACACCACAAAGATAAAAAAGGGAAAGTTGAAATACACCAGAGAAGAGCAGAAACCCAGAATATTTCTGGAAGCAATTAAAGAATTTGCTTTGTAAAAGAGTAAGCAAGGGAGATGTTATTGTAGGAAAAAATATTTTCTGCCAGAAGTTTGGTTTCTGGCATCGACTTTCATGTACACACATGATTAAGGAGAACTTTTCTTGGTGGAAAAGTTTTCCTCCTTGGTGGAGGAAAAGTAAATCACTGGCTGGCAGAAAGTGAACTACAAATAAGCTGTCACCTTAAATTCATCAACGGGTTTTAAAGGTGATTTTTTTTTTTAAGTGGTTCTGAAGGTTCAAACATCTGGGGTTATTCTACTTTCTTCATCACAGCTCCCTGTGTGGTACTGGCTTGTAAGATAGAATCTGGTTGAGGCTGTGGCAGAGCTCATTTGGGGACACTTTAGGTGTCACATAGAAGTTGACCTTGAGCCAATGACTTTATGCAACTTCGCAAAGCAAGACAATGATTTATTGAACTAGAAGTGACTGTCATAGAAGAGCTATCCCAGGAGTTCCACTTGTCTGCCACTAAGGATCTGTGGTATAGCAGGTGTTTTTATGTATTTACATAATTCTGGGCAATTAATCCATGTGATTGTAGGATTGGTCAATCTACCTTCAAACATTCCTTCAGTGTTTCTACTTTCGGATACTTGTGTTTTTCTACTGTTCCCAAAGACAGTGGGAAACAAATACTTGTAAAGATAACTCATGTAAAGAGTTCAATGTTTGTGGTAGAATAAGGTTTTGGAAATGCTTTTGTCATTTACTCATTGTAAAAAGACCAGTGGACAGTTTTTGGCATGGCTCTTAGTGATAAATTATTTGATTACATGATCAATAACAGCATAGTAATGGCTTCTCACTGTTTCTCTCTAATGCTGGTAGTTGCTGGTAAAAAAGAGCAGGAAAGATGATTGTCAGGAAAACCAATTAAAATGTAAACCACTTTAAGAGAAACTCAAAAAATCTCTCAAGTTCCTTACTTTTTTTCATTACAATATTATTTGTAACAGACATTCAGAAAAGCTGCTGACTGGCTGCTTTGCTTACTCTAAGCATTCCTTTAATTCTGTAGATTAAATAAATACATTGTTGCAAAGCAATGAGAAAGTAATTTTTTTCATTATTACAGAAGAGGGAGTTGGGTTAGAAAAAGTCATTCCCCTGAGAAGTAACACCTCCAAAATAGTCTTGCAATGCAAAAAAAAAAAGAGAGAGAGAGAGAGAGAGAGACGAAATGAGTGATAATTAACAGAGCTAGTTGACATGCTGTTCTTTAAAAGTTAAAGACGTGCATCAGTTGGAGACAGGATATCAAATATCAGTAGGGAGAGCAGCAGGAAACTTTTTCCACTGGATGAAAGGGATAAAAAGAAGAAAAACAAGTCGCGGTTGCACTAACAGCTGACTAAGCTCCTGACATACTGGAAGCACAGCCAATTGTAATGAATACCAGGGAAAACAGTATCTTCTAAACAAAAATGCCGCTGACTTAGAAACTTAAAAGATAAAAATGAAAATCTCAGAATAACGTTGAGGCAGAAGATATATGGATCACAGTGAAACAAAGTGCTGCAGTTGAGACCTGCTTGCAAACGATTTTCTGCCATACTCTGGGTGAACCTCAGCCTTTAGGGACTGTGGGCAGGGAGGCCCAGCTGACATAGAAACGCAAAATTCCAGTGTGTGAGAAAGAACCAGAGGCATTACTCTGCACCTCTGGTGCTTTGGAGAGAGGGGGGTGAAGCCGGAATGAATATTCCTGCCTTTTCACATGTTAAAAGCTTTGCGGATTCAAACAAACCAGAATTGTTTTCACGTCTTCAAGTGTAAAGACTGCAGAGTTGAATCTGCTGCACAAACCAAAATATTTTAAGGGAAGATGAGAAAGAAACAGAATTTAGGAAAGCTGGTAATGATTTAAGAATATGTGTTTGCCTACACTGCGGCGAGGCCTCCAGTTCTCTTTCAAGGTGTTTTGATAAAACTTAAACTCTGAATTCCGTTTGCACTGGGAGCTCCTAGTAAGACACGATGTTCTTGTAATAGCAACTCTTGCTACCTTTCTCCTTGATTACCCTCCTGCTTGCTTACTGCTCATTGTCCAAGCTGGCAGGAGTCAGGGAAGCAATTCTTCTTCCCTGCAGTCCTCTGTGCTTCTGTGGTTGTTGAGCTCTACAACCCTATGGAGGGGAAGACAGAGACTTTGGCAAAGTTCAGCCGTTTACCCTTAGTATATTTGCTATCGTTTTATTATATTGTGTTGATTTTTTATTGTGTTATCGCTTTACTTTTCTAATGGGAATACATAGCTTTATTATCCCTAAATTTGAAATGTAATTTAATTAATGTTCCAAGCTCTCCCTTAACAAAAATACAGATGAAGCTGACTAATTCAGTAATTTCCCATGCTTAGCAACAGTTGCAAACAGAGAAGTCTGTAAAAGATATTTACAGCCCATGATTAAATATCAGGCTGTTCTGAGCTGTTCTTCTCTTATGCCCACTGTACTTCTTTGGCAAGCCCCCTAAGATTCAACGCCTCGGGAGTAAATAATGATAATAGGATAAACAATTAAATAAACAATACTGAAAACAATAAAATCTGTAGGACTTTCAAAAGCAGCCTGAGATCGTGACCTACGGTGTGTAGGTTCAGAACAGAAATATGAGTCTGCCCCCTCTGAAAGTCAGATTTGCTTCTCCCCTACCCCTTGAGAGCAGGCTGTTTTGCTCCAGGGTGGAACCGGGGGGGGGGGGGGTGGAGGGGGGCTGCTGCCAGGCCCTGGGGCACTCATGGGCTTTAATGGCCCTGCCCAGCCTCCCCAGGACCCCATTCCAGCCCAGCCTGCCCTGCTCCTTGGCTGGGGTGGTGGGACAGCCCTGGCTGCCAGGCCCTGCCCTGCCACCCCGGGGGGAGCCCCCTTAGCCCCTGGCCCCCGGGGCACCTCTGGCCGCGCTGCACCCCGAGAGGGGGGTGGAATGTGTACCGTCACTGGCTGAGGGGTGACGGCAGCGAGGGAGCAGCGCTCAGCTCTGAACTTTAATCCAAGCTCATGTGACCGTACAGACGTACGTAGCCTGTTTCACTTCATTTGGCTCCTAATGAAGTAAATGGTGGTTTTCCTGGTGACGGCAATGGAAGCTGAACAGGCTGCTCAAAGGTCTGCTCCTCCGGCGTAACTGATTTTAACCAGGCTGGTATGCAAGAAAAGGAGAAGACCAAAGGAAACAGGAATCAGCTAAAAACAAAGGACAGTGGGGGAAAAAAAACCAAACAAAAAGAAGTGTGTAGGTTATAGAACAAAAAGAAGAGCTCCAGAAAAGGAAAATTACTGCATAGCCATGGACTAATTTGGGGTACTGTTGCTTGATCCTTGGATGCAATGCGAAACCTTCATTAAGGAGCTATGAACTTCCACTCTACCAGCAGGAAAGGACCAAAGCATGAGAGCACTAAATGAGAAACAAGGCAGGGGGATCAAAATAAAGAAAAAAGAGGTGAAGTCTGAGCAGGGGATACTAAACTAGGTTATGCTAGTCAACTTTAATCCAGAGAAACTGGGATTACGCACCTTTCAAAAGTGAAGGGACTTCTCCCTTCTACCCAGCTAAGAACTGGCAAATATAGAGACAAAAACCAAACATGTTACTTCAGCAGCAGCAAGAGAATGGATAAAAGCTTAGCTCAACTTTCCTTTCTTTCAGTGAGAAATAATAGGGAGTCTTTTCACCTGTTCTGTAATTTCCAGTTCTAGGATTTAAAACTATCTTTGGGATTTCAAGTCTCAGTAAAATTCTCCTCAAGTTATTGAGGGAAGACAGACACAAAGTCTGGTAACATTAACCTTAAATCTTCAGGAAACAGGCTATAAACAAGGATGAAAGTAAGGCTTAGGGAAAAGAAGCACAAAGGGGCACCAAAAGAGCAACCAGTTTGGAGTCTACTGGGCATGCAGGCCTCAGTACGTAAGCTCAAATATTTACGGAAAGGATGCAGTGGTGTTGCCCCAGAGTGCTCCTGATTATCTGTCAACTTGATGAAAGGGAATTAGATATAAGCACGAAAAAGCAGCACCATTGCTTGTAATTTCTATGACTTTTTCAGTCCTTGACTTCTTGAAACTACCAAGAAAGAAATTTGCTGGGAATGGTGTTTTTGTGAGGAAGACACTTAAGTCAGTTCAGTAATTTCTTCTCTCATTGACACAGAATCACAACAATTTTCTGCTCTTTCCTTCCCATCTCCTCTCTTTGCTACCCTTTCTTGCCTTTCCTTCTTCTTTATTATTGTTTTAGGTTGAATGTGAATTGGCAGTCATTTATATGTGATAACCATACTCTCAGTCTCAAGATAATTCTGTACACATTTTTTAATTGTTTTAATTTAGCTCAGCTAACTCCCCCACACTTTTTATGCTATAAAATTGATTAGAGATTTCACTAGGCAATACAGAATGGCATTCTGATAGTACCTTAAAAATAGGAAAAAATATTCTAGGCTTCTTTTGCAAGCTTGCATAACATTTAAATGCACATTTGATACTGTCTTTGTTCACAGAGAGTGTTTCAAATTGCTGAGGTTTATAACTTTTCTTGATAGGAGAATGTTTGATTAGTCAATAAAATTTTAGAAAAGCTTAAATTTCTATAAGATATAAAAGCCATTCAACTCCTCCTCTTATATTGCTGCAGCTGAATTTTTTCTTGCATACAAGATTTCCTAAATCTGCCTAAGTAGACTCTTTTTGGGTACTTACACAGTATGTCATTTGTTGCCCTTGAGAAGAACACCAGGATATGGTAAATCATTGGACGTGTGTACAGTTCAAGTTTAGTCAAGGATCAGTCAACTTGTAATTATTCTTCATGTTTTAAAATACAGATGTATCTATTAAAATAAATGCAGACTCTGGCCTTAATTATGATTTTGTACTGCTTTACTTCACCTGTATTTTTGAGTAGTATAATTAGTATGAAGATTTTCTTTTCTTTCTTTATACCCAGTGGCTATAATGTTTTATAAATAGCCCTAAACAACTGTACAGTTTAATCCTACCAGTGTGGAGAAATCACAGAATTCCTTGCTAAATGGCTCTTTTTGATTTAGCACCTGCTTAAGCGTAAGCATGTATTTGGTCCTACTGACTTAAGCAGGTTTTATCAGGTTTTGTCTTTTCACTGCACTGAGATTAACATGTATGTTTAAGCATTTTACTTCGTTTGCTTAGGTTTTCTGCAGGACGTGTGACCGCGTAACTACTCACAGTGGTTCAGCCTACAGTTCATGGACTCAGAGCCAGGGACAACGCAGAGGGGAGGCATCTGCGCGTTCATCTGAAGGAGCCTTGGGGGTAACCAAGCCTGTTGGCACAGATGTCCAGACTTCCAATAGAAACTTCTGAGGTTTCCAGGTGAAACCCTGAAAAGCTGAAAGAGCTGGAAACCACTAAGTTGTTTCACATGTAATCACATTTGTTACTACATTATGCACCATTCCCATGTTGGAAAAAATAGGGGTTAGACAGTCAGGAACTAGGTTATCACATGGAATGTGTCAAATGAGTGTCACTAATTGGTAGGCTACTAGAAAATTAAGCCATAAAACTGCAGTGAATATTGAGGCTTTTCCTCTGCTATTGTATGTAGCTTTCAAAATATATTTGGAAAAGCTATAACCTATTATTCTGTCAAGCAACTTGCACAAGAAAAGGGTTTTTACCATTTCAACAACAGAGCAAACAGTATCCATCTTAGAGAAATTTGTAAACTGTCAAGATTTTTATAAAATAATATGTTTCAAGCTCGTCTTCACCAAGATTAAAATGAAATCTGTTTATGAAGTACGATAAACATATGACAGAACTATTAGCTTTGTGTGTTGAGAGTTGTTGCTGGTAAATCAATATGAATGCTAGGGCACCAGGCACTTTAAAAATCGATATAATAAATAAATATGAGTTGAATTACAGTTTAACACTGTGTGTACAGAGATGTGATTCATCTTGACGCAAATAATACATGCTGGATAATCAACAAGATGACGTTCTTTAAAGCACTGAAGAAAGTCTGTGGTCAAAGGACTGGACTGGAAGTCAAAAATTATTTCCAGGCCTGCTGACTGACTGGTCTAATGGCAGGTTTAACCTTCTGATGACTCAATTTTTGTATTTGTGAGATTAGGACAATAGAAAGTATTTTGAGACTCTCTGCTATGCAAAATGTTATTAAAATTAATTATGGCTAGAAGGGGTACATTTCCCATTTGTAGTCACATTTATGCACTGAGTTCTTCTGAAGCAATTACTGAATTACTGGGTTTGGAAAGCAGCCAGGAGAACTGCACCTGGGAAGTTAAAACTGGTTCTGAGCCTGATGTTTCTCTTTCCTTTGGATTTTTTTTTTTAAGAGCTTATAAAGCATCCAGCACTGACCTAAAGGCAAGGTGAAAAATGTAGGAATAAATGAAATGGCACAACCTGGTTTCTGATTAGCAGAAGGAGGAGAAGAGAATGGTAGAACAGTGAGGATAAGCAGGTCAGACAGGCTGTACGTCAGTACCCAGACTGCCTGGTAGAGCACATCTATGGTCAGCCTTAGGATGTCTTTAATTTAGCATGGTGTACCTACAAAACTATCAGGCGTTAAGAGAAAACACATTCTCTTTATACCTGAGCTCTTACTTCATGTAACATCAGGTCTTTCTAAGAACAGGCCTATAGCTGACCTGAACACTTTGTACCTTGTGAGGCACCCACTAGAGTTGTTATTAATGAATTTCACAGTTTGTAGAGTACAGGTGTCAGGAGGCGGGAAAAGAAAAGGAAAATAAATTTTTCAAAAAGGAAAAAAAAATATTCTTGGAAACTTGAGAAAGAGTCCCAGTCTTCAGAAGATGTTTTCTGGGGTTTGATTTGAACAGAGCAAATATTTGCAGGAAACAAAAGGTAAAAAGGAAAGGAAACAGGGTGAGTAGCAAGCTATAACTTTTATTGAACAGTTTGAAAACAGGAATTAACAATTCCCAATGCACCATGAAGATAAGCAAAAAGGATGTATCTTTATACCATGACCAGAAAGATGAAGGTGCTACTGCCTAGGTGTTCTTGGTTCTTTTGCCTATTTGATAAATATTTAGTAGGCAGAAGTTCAGTTCCCTTAATTCCCAAACAATCAAAGCACCATGACTGCTCCAACTTCTCCCCTTTATGTTTAAAATACACTTACAGCCAACTTCTGGAAATTTAGTCAGACTTGGGTAAGTTAGCAAGGCTTCTCAGAGTTAACAACTGAAAACTTCTGGTAGGAGTGTTATGTTCAGCATTAGCAAGAAAATCTCCGTTTAGACCAGTTCTTGTTGAAATTAACATATGGAAGCTGGAGCATTCAACCTTTGATATTTTATTTCAACAAAAATGTCACTTTGCCCTTAATCTATAAATAAGTCTTAGTTTATCATCTACCAAACTGCCTCAGCAGAAGCAGAGGGCACCATGTATCACATGCTTGGTCAGATAGAGCGATATCATGCCAGTATGGTAATACTAACTTAAAGGACGGAACAATGTATAAAGGTGAGTGTGTTTAAAGAATTTTTTTTTTTTTTTCAAATAAAAAGAAATAGTTTAACTTTCAAAATGTCCTTACATTTAAAGAAGAAAAAGTGCAGTGGGCTAATGGAAGAAATGGGTAGGTCCCATCAGGTGAGATGGAGAAAGAAGATTTTAAGAAAGAGGTGAGTTGGTATATATGAAAGACAGAGGCAAAATCACAGGAAAGAGGCTTATAAAACTTGAAACAGTTTTTTTTAGGGAACAGATTCAAACAAAGGAAACCCAAAAGCGTATTACCACTAGAAATGTACTCAAAATATAACATTTAGATCTGGAAATTTCATGACATTTGAAATTTGATTCAGACCCCTATATTCTTACCCTTTTAATCCTTGATAGCAAAAGGCTATTAGTATAGAATAACATATTTACACTAATAACAGAAGGAAATTTTGTTTATTGAACTCTCACAAAGATAGATTCCTGGCTCTAAAGGTTTTAAACACTTGGTCTGAACCAACATTTAGACAGGAGACAATACTAAGACTAATGATCATGAGGAATGGGAGAAAAAAAAGATTTAACAAGGAAATTACTTGAAAAATTGTTGACAGACTATTCCAAATGTTTAATCCTGCCTGAGGGGAAAGGCATACAGGTGAGTGAATGAAGAAGAATTATTGGGATAAGGTGAGGTGTTCAACAGAAATAATAGGAATAGAAGTGATGATGCACTTACACTGAGGTCATGCAAAACCCTTCAGTGACAAGACAACAGCAATTCTTGGTAAAAGACAAGACACATTCACAAGTAGATGGTGGTGGATGACACAGTGGGAAGGTTACAAATGCACCGCACTTTTGGAGAGGAACGTGTATGAAACTAATGAGAACTAAACCTGTAAAACTGTTTCCCTCATGGCATTGTTCATTTTGAGCATGAATTATGCCCCTATCCCCTGACCTGGGTCTATTTAGAGTAACAAGAGACTGGCCACTATTCTGTTAGCGTAGTCCCCGTCATTTAGGCTAACCTAATAAACTTGCTTTGTAACAGAGGAACTTCTTGAGTTTTCAGTGTTTCCGACGTGGGAAGATCAAAATGTGATGGGAGGCAGGTACTTGTAGGAATATTATGGGTAGCATCAAAATATTTCTAAAAAAAGCCAAGATCATTTGTTCCACTTTTTTTTCATGATTGGTAAAATGCTGTGGTGTAGTCAGGGCCTTTTTTTTTTTTCTGAAAGTAACTCAGCTGCCCCAAAAAACTTCAAGGCGGCTGTGTTTTCAGCACAAAACAGGAAAGAGAAAAAAAAAGAACGTAAGTTTTCTGTACTGCTCGTGAAAAGAATCATCTTTGCGGAGATGTTTAAAGTGTGTTACTTCCCCAGTGCCCTAAGGGGCCACAAACGGTATCAAACTACAACTGGTTGAAACTGGAAGGTGGTTATCAGGTATACACCCTGCAGGGGAACGGGGGAAACAAAAGGGGGGGTGTTACGAAGGCTGGCACGGAAATTAAAACAAAAAATTAACCGCAGCAGATAACTCAAAGCCTGATTAAATCAGTCATTTGCCCAGTGATTGACTGGGCGGCGCCGCGGCAGCTGCCGGCTGCATTCCTGCACGCCCCGCTCGCCCGGGGAGCGGGCGGCGGCTGGGGGCCGCTCTCCCGCACCGGCTGCCTTCACGGCTCCCCCCACAGCCGCGAGGAGCTTTTATTAATTACCTCCCCCGCTGCCTCACGGCCGTGGGCTACAGCAGGTGGGAGGCGCGGGAGGGTGCTGAGGGAGAGGCGGCGGCGGGGCAGGTGAGGGGCGCGGGGAAGGCGGAGGGCAGGCCGCCGCCAGGCCCCGCCCGCTCTCCCAGGCTGCTCCGCGCCGCAGCCGGGGGGAGGTGGGGCCGCTTTATCGAGAGCCGAAGTGGAAATTTCCCCCTCAGTTGCCGGCTCCGCCGCGGAGGAGACGCTAGCGAGAGCCACCCGTCCTTGTCGCCCCGTGCCGTGTCCCGTCCGACCGACCGCCGCCATGTCCAACTACATCCACGTCCCGCCCGGCTCCCCGGAGGTGCCCAAGCTGGACATCACTGTCAGCGAGCGGGAGGGGCCCGGCTACCGCCAGGGCGCCTTGCAGCTCCTGCGCCGCCTGCGGCCCCACTGGAGACCCGAGGAGGTGACGCTGCAGGTACGGGAGAGGCCTTGCCCGGGTCCCCGGCGGGGGATGCGGCAGCCCGAGGTTGGGGAGGGAGAGAAGGAAAGGAGAGAGGGAGGAAGCGGGGGAGGGGGGGAGGGCGGGCGGCCATTGTGCGGGGGAGCTGCCGCCTCGCTTCCTTCCCCTCCCCCTCCCTCCTCGCTCTCCAAATGCAGCCCCCTGCGCTGAGCCCCATTTGCTAGGCAGCCTGGCGGCGGGGCGTGTCGGCGCGGCAGCATCCCCTGCCCCCTCCCGGCCCTCCTCCTTCCCCCGTCCCTCGCTTTCCTCTTCCTCCTTTCGTGCCCTCCCCGCTGAAACTTGGCTTCCCCCGTTAGCGGAGGGGAGAGCTCTTCCACCCGCTCTCGGCTGGCGTCCCTGCCGCACGCAGGGCTGCGATGCCGGCGAGGGAGGGGAATGGGAGGGCCCCGTGAGCTTCACCGTCGCCGGGTCCGTGCCGAGCAGGGCGTGTTCGTCAAGCGGTGGGGGACTTGCCTCCTCTCCGGAGCAGAGGAGGGGAAGGGCAGCCGGGGGAGCAGGGGGCGGCTGGCTGCTGCCGCGCTGCCTGTGCTGCCGTGGCGCGGAGGGGGGTGGCCGCTGAGGTAACGGCCGCCGAGGTAACGGCCGCCGGGACGCGCGCGGAGCTGTGGCGCTTCACTGGGCGCCATCGGCGACGGAGCCCTTGGCCGCCTCTCCCCACGCCGTCGCATGTAATAAATGAATATAAACACATGCCTTGGATTCGCTACGGGGTTTGGTTTTAGGCTGACGGGGTCTCGATAAGTATCAGCCCCGTTAACGTCCTTGCTTGCACCTCTTAGTCTTGACCGTACGCAGAAGTATCGCCGCTTAGTCTCTGGTATTCTCTAGGTGAGCAATCATTCATATTTATGACGAGTCATCGGCTTGAGGATTGGCTGCTTTTGTGCTTCTAGAATATACTTAACCTGGCCCCATACAAGTCTTCAGTCAATTTACCTGGCTAAAATAGCAGTTCAGTCGCAGCCTGTGTTTAGTTGAGCATTTTATTAAATGCTCTTAAACGGTGATATTCAGCGGTTATTAATATGTGGAAGTGTCTTATTTTAGTGAAGTTCCTCTGAAGAGAGCTGCTGGAACTAATTTGTATAGAAAAACTGAGCACATTGAGGTAGTAGCACATAAATTGACTGACATTTTCTGAAGTTTCTTGATAGGAAAAGAAACTCGACGCATGCCAGTCCAGTTAGTATGAAAATAAAGCTAATGAGGTTTTTCTAAGTAATTTCTTTGAGGGCTGTAGCCATAAATTAAGCACAGTCCCAACATCTTGAGGTGCAAGGAAAATAGCTTTAAAACATGTAATTCTGAACAGGGTTGTTAGAAATCACAGAATATCTCAAGTTGGAAGGGGCCCATAAGGGTCATCAAGTCCAACTCCCTGCTGCTTGCAGGACTACCTAAAGTTAAACATGTTTTTGTTCTTTTAGTTCTCTGATGAGGGTACTTCTCAACAGAATATTTTTCTTTCTTTCATACAGGAATGCCAATAAATGAAACCGAAACAATTTCTTGTTAAGGAGGGATGACTCTAACCTTTTGGGAAAGTTCTAGTAGGTTTAAGGAAAAAAAATGGTGCTTCCTTCCTCCATCACCCTCTTCGGAAGAAGCAATTAACAGAAAAAAACTACCGGTACCATTGGTGTGGAACAGGGAGTCATTTGACTGGTCATGCAATAGTAAATTAATAGACTACTGTCTGTGGTTAGAGGTTTCTGTCTAAAAATTGTCTGAGTTTTGTTTCAACCAAGTTACTTTAAGACCAAAACTTTTCAACTCACTTTTTTTCCTTTTGCTTCTTTTGAACAGCAGCAGAACATCCTATTCATGAAGCTCTTCAGTAGCCTTTTATTTTTAACTCTTTAGTCTGTGTTTAAACTGGTATGCATACGTAACAAGCGAGAATGCACATGTTTTGAAATTAGTTGTATTACCACCATTGCTGCTGGAATCTGTTACACATGCATGTTGCACATGCATCACATACAGTAAGATGCTGAAATGAAAGATGACTGTTTCTGTTAAGAGGATGAGGTCTGTCTTGGAGTCCCCTCATTAGAGGGGCATATGTTTAGGAGGGAGATGAAAATGAGAATCGTGTATTGCATGGAAAATATGCTTGACTAATCTGAAACAGCAGCATCATAGCGAAGTAGAGAAAGAACATTAATAGGTGGAATGAACTACTACTTCCTCTGTTGAACTCTGCTGTTCTACCTTTGCTCTTAGTAGTTCTTGGGTTAAATCAATTAGTAAGAAGTTGAAGAGTTCAGAGTTTGACTTCTAAAAGTTAATTAACTTCTCTTGCAAAAAATTTACTGTTAAGTGTCAAATTGTTTAGTCAGCTAAACAATTTTTAAACAGTGTAGTTCAAAAATTTTAATGCTTAATCCTCATTTTCTCTAAGATTTGTAAGTATCTAAAATCATGAATATGTTTTAACATTTTAAATTTTTTTTGCATCATAGCATAGAATGTAAGTGTAAGGCAGAGGATGAAAAATCTTCAGTGCTTAAATTTTTCTTGCATTATTTATCAGAAAGTCTATAGAATCCATAAGCACTGCCAGTTATCTGATGAATCACAAGCAGTTCTACTGTAGTGTAGCTCCTCTATCTCCAGTTATATGTGAATATTATCACTACAAAACAGTACAAACATTCAAGTTCTTTTACATTGGCAAGGAGAAACAACATTTTCCTGTCTAAACACTGATCTTCATGTAGATACTTTGTGCAATTGTCATCTGAGGATGTACTAGGAGCTGTGTAGAACTGGGTGTTATATTTTCTAACTTTTAAATTCTTGAGATTTGCTTTCTCTGCTTTACAGTAATACAAAGCAATGTCATTAAAACAAATCTGTGCTTTTTGCAGTAGTGACTTTTGATTCTTGAACAGCTGATTTTAGTAATAAAATCGTAGAGTAGTTCAGGTTGGAAGGGATCTCTGGAGGCCTCTCTCCCAACCTCCTGCTGAAAAGCTCACTGCTTGCTGAATTCAGAAATTGATTGCAGTGAACATGAGAAACTTTTTTGGGGGATTTCGTCAACAAAAATGCTCTTCAGAACTCAAACCCCATTTTGAATTAGTGAACAGCTTAAATTGTGACAGTGTACATTCCAATTTTTATATTTTTGACAAGTCTTTACTAATGAAAGATAAAAACTTAATTGTTTTAACTCTTTACTGTCTTAAAGAAGTTGTATCACCCTTCCTAATGTAAAAATACAGTCACAGTTTGGAATCAATACCAATCAATACCCATATTAAGAATTTCTTTCTTTTTGCTCTTTTATGGAAATTATTTGTGTTGGTATTTGAAGGAGGATCAGTATTTGGTTACAATATGGGAAGATTAGTTACTGCAGTTAGTTACCACTTCAGTAAGTGCAGATTCAGGATTCTTTTATCCCATGATCTATTGTACATCTTGTAGGTCTGGTGATAATGAAGGATTCAGTAGGTTAATGTGATGCAGTGTAATGTTATGGTACAGGAAAAACAACTGTGTTTCTTTCCATTCTGAAGTAATCTTTAACATTGAGAATAAAGGCTGCTTGTGTTTGCAGGTGAAGAGGCTTAATATTGATAGTGCTAGTTTACACCTTAATTGGGTAGACCAGCATGATATCTTACCTGTGAGAAAAAAAAAATCAGCTGCGAAATCAGTCAGGGATCTAGAATGATAAAAATGATGTGCTAGCAAACACTCCTCTTGTCCTGGCCCAAACCTGAGGAGAGAGGGGGGAGGGGAGGAAAAAAAAAACCATCAGTTTTGCAAAGGGGATCAAATTCTTCAATAAGACTTTTTTTTTATTCCCCTAGAATCCTGCAAACTCCTATCTGGAACTTAGTTCATTAAATGTCATTAAGTGTTGTGTTTTGTTTTGTTTTAATTCTCTGAAATAATTGGACATGCTTGTTTTCTGGTCCTGTGTCTTTGTTAGCAAAATGTAAATGTCTTTGCATTTATCAACACTTTGCATGACTTTGCTACTGCAGCATTTTATAATTCTTTGCAAAAAATTGTTTCTGTAGCTATGAAATATGAACACACAAGACAGAGCCATGCTTATAAAGATTTGTACTTTCAGGGCAAAACCCCTACCCCTTTTTTTTTTTTTACACACTATGTTAGCTTTTCTCTGTCTCTCTTTGCTTTTTCTTCCTAACTTGTGCTCAGTAGCTTTTCTTCAGGCAGTATTTTCTGGCTGCTGCTCCAGTTTGCTTGTGTTGATCTTGGTATTTTCTTTATGACAAACTATGATTAGGTTCAGATTTCTGAACTAGTTAAAATATTTCACAGTTTATTTAAACAGGCTGAATGTGGGATTTAAAGCATTGAAACAATTGAATGGAAACAGAAAATGTTAGTCTGTGGGAAACTAAGTAAACTAACTTTTTATTTTGTATCATTACATTTTTTCAAGAGTTTTTATTGCTTAGCTGGTTTTAGGACATCATGCTCTTCAGCAGTTGTGAAAGTAGTTACCACTTAAAGAGGAAGGACTGAGTTCACAGATTAACATCTTGAAGTGCTAATATCTCTAAATAGAAAAGTGGTGAGTGAAGGAAAGAGTAAGAAAAGTTTAGAGTTGCAGAATGGGCTGCATTGCTGATGTGTTGCAGAAAAACTAATTTGAGGTGTGCCTTGAACACAATGTCACAGTAAGTGGGAAATGTAGGCAGTATTAGATGTTGTTTGAGGCTAGATTGGTTTCTCTATTCTTAGTAAGCTTCTGATGACACTTCATAATCCCAGTCCCTTGTTGTGAAAGGGTTTTTGTGGTATCAGTGGGTAGGGCAGCAATCCTGCACCTGGTGGTGTTTTATATAATTGATGTGCCACATCACAGTGCATGAGGTAATCAAGTTGTGCATGCTATAGGTGTTTGTATTGATGACTGGTTCTAATTACTGAGAATTGATAACTTGCTTAACACATCTTGGATCTGGCTATGTAATGGCATATAACTTAGGCTATTGACCTGTAACATTGGAAAGGAAGGTAGCTATCTAAGATGTTTTAGTTCCTGGGTTTTTTTCCCCTGCTGTTACATGGCCATTTTATGTCTAAATCTTCCAGATGGAGGAGCAGCAAATGAATTCTTTGAGTTAGAATAAAATCTTATACTCCTTTTCTATTAGCTTAATTTTTTTGATTTCTTTGTAACTGTTTTCATCAGTATCACAAAATTTGTAGAAAGACGAAAACAGTTCACCATTTTAGAAGTCTTAACTAGTTACCTCATCTTGACTCTTTTCAGGTAGGAGAGTATTCTTCAGAAACAGATGAAAAATATGTAATTTCTCTTTGGGGTTTTCTTCTGACAAAAGAAGAAAAAGCTTTCTCATCTTGTCATGCGTTTAGAGAACCAGCCCTTGCAAAGGGGTGACAGATCTGTAGCATTTTATAGTAGATTACTGAATGTAATTTTAAATGGTCTTTATATTGAGAATATGGAGGATGTGAAACTTTAGTTAAAACCTTAAAAAAAAAAACAAACCACACACAAATAAAAAAAACAAAACACAAAAAAAACCAAAAAATCCAACCCCAAACCTCAATGAAAACAACAAACCCCAGCCCCATGACACCCCTTTCCCTTCCCCCCCTACCCTGAGTTCTTCCTTGAAGCTGATGGTTTGGTAGTAAAAAAAAAAAAAAAATTATATACCATAGGTAGTGGTGTTGCTGCTTTCTCCATGCTGCTGTCATGGATGAGCACTCCAAGAGGTCAGTGGAAAACCGCAAGTTTAGTCTGTGGCCAAGCATAGAATGGTGCCATTAACTGCTGGCTCCCTGCTAGCCTTGGTAGCTTTTAACACCAAATGGTCTTGTTCGTGATCATCTGGGCACCAAAATCATGTAGACAATGGCTTTCACCTGCTGAATGTAATGGTCTAGAGGATATGGCTCCAGAGCCTGGAGACCTTTGAATGCTCTTTCTTGTAAACTGTTGAATATATGAGAATTTACCTAAGGCTTGCATTTTCCATTAGTTGTACTTTGTCATTCTGTTAGCAATCGTTATAGAAAGAAATGGAGAAATAACTAGCCTTGTTTCAAGAAATGAAATTCTTAAGATGTGTACTTGTGGATGTGCCTGTATATACTTTTTCAGAAGAAACGAAGTTACATCTTACAATACAAATTTGAAGTTTTGTGAGCATTAAAGAAGCATATATTAAAAGTCTGTTCCTTCCTGGAAATCTTAATGTGCAGTATAGGGTTCAGCACCAGAATTGTGTGAATCCCTACTTGTTTACGCTGAAACTTCACATCACTGCTCTGTTTCTACAGCAGTACAATGCTGCTTTCTATATTTCTCCTCCTATGGGTGTAATAACAGTCCAGAAGGAAAAAATCTGCTTGGTCTTACATCTCTTCTGTGACAAGTGCTTTTTACTTTGCCCCGAGACACATTATTTCTGCCTGTTCATGCTTATTACGTGTGACTGTAATTTTGCTCTCATTCTTCTCATTCTTTTGAACACCTGGTACAATAGGATCAGATACAAGCTTTTCTTGAACCATCTGCTTATGAGATGGGAACATATCCATCACATGCCCTTTTCAGGAATCTAATAATCTGATTGCTGCTGATAAGAGTGCTTTTAGGGTAAACTGTATCTCAAAAGTACTTCATATCTTGGTTGAGTTTTCTCTGCTCTTCCTGCACTGACTTGGCCCGTCTTGTTTCTACCATGTGCTGCTTTCTGAAACTGCATTTGAGTAACTCAAGCTGATTTGTAGCTTTCTCATCTTATTCTGCACTTCAGTAAACAGTTTATATTTGTTCCCACAGGCTAGAAAGCCTTGACTTCAAGCCAGATCTCTGGCTGGATTGTGGGCCAGTATAAATACCATTTCCACAAATGTTTTCAGAGTTTAGTTTTAGCTTTGTGTCATCTCACCTGAAAGTACTTACTACAATGTGATAAGTACATATCACAATAATTTTAATTAATTATAATATTTAAATTAAATAATTAAATTACAAAAGTACCAGAATCTTGCTGCTGGATTTTTTGTGTTGCATCGTGTTCTTGACTTCTGTTGGCTGTATTTATTCATTTATTTCCAGAATTTTCTACCTGCTATTCATAACATTTTCTAGGTTCTTCCATTGTCTTCCACATGGCCTTGAGAGCTTACTGATTATCTCATCCATGTCATCAGAGTCCATTCTCTGTTTATGCCGCTCAAATGATGCTTTTGTTATAGAATTCCTGTTTTGCTCTGCTGCATCTCAGGTTATGTTTCAGGCAAGGCATTCTAAGCTGATTCTTTAAATGCTACAGTAAAGGCATTCTGAATAAAAGAATAAAGTGAGTATTGTGTTCTTTTACTGGTAGACAACATTAGATGTTTTCTCGTGATGGAATATGGAAATTGTCTAGTCTGGCTAATGTTGTCAGAAAAGTAAGAAAACCTGTCTGCCTTTTTTAAGAAGCAAAACCTAAAATGCTCCTGGGTGTAAATAATTACTTATAGCAACATGTTGCAAATAGATGCTAATAAGAAGTAGAGTTCCTAAATTATCAGTTGAGGGAGTCCAATTTCCTTGTTGTAGATTACTTTTTATTAACACTAATGAGACTTGTTTTAAGGGGATAATAGACCTGTGCAGTATGACAAAAGCTGTACAGTGGCCAGAAGTTTGTTTAGCATCATAAGCAAATCAAATTCTTACTGTTTCTTTGCATCAGTACTACTTAATGTCTGTTTTTTTGGTAGCATCACTATTTCTGATGACATTAGAGCCTTGTCTTTTTTTATAGTACAATTTTGTATGGAGAGAAAGGCAAGCTTCATTAGAGGGTTGTATTATAAGACATAGAAAATAGTAGCACAAGTTCCAGTGATTTGAAGTGGTGCCATTGCATGTTGGGAATTATTGCCTCTTTTGTTTGCTGCCTTTGCCATTCGATAAAGACACTTTCAAGTTCTTTTTTAACTTGATTGACAGCTCAACACAAATTACTTCTGCGAAGTGCTCTTTAACTTTTCTGGTTTTATTCTAAAATGTATGAGAACTAGTACTTATATATTGATTTGCCATATTAGAGTGCTGTGTCCTGTTCTTGGCGCCCCAGTGTGAGAAAGATACAGGCTCACTGGAGCAAGTCTAGCAAAGGGCCATGAAAATGACTGAGGGACTGGAGAGGCTAGGAGGGCTGGGACTGTTTGGCCTGGAAAAACGAGGGCTTGCAGGGATCTTATCAATATGTATAAATACCTGATGGGGGCGAATGAAAAAGAGGAAGCCAGACTCTTCTTGGTGCCCAGTGACAGGCGAGGCAATGGGCACAAAATAAAACACACATGAAATTTTATCTGAACACAAGAAAACACTTTTTTACTATGAGAGTGGTCAGACACTGGAACAGGTTGCCCAGGCAGGTTGTAGAGTCTCCAGAATTCGTGGAGACTTCACTGGACACAGTCCTGGGCAACTGGCTCTGGTTGGCCTGGCTTGAGCAGGGAGTTTGGACTAGATGATCACAGGAGGTCCCTTCTGATCTAAATAGTTCTGTGACAATACGCTTACAAGGGGGAAGGTTATGAATACATTATAATATAAAGGTGTAATTTGTGATTTACAAGCCATACTTGAAATGCATTTAAGTACTGCCTGTTCAAATTGGGTAACATTGCTCAAGCACATCATCCTTCTCTTGATCTAGCATGTGCATTTTTGCAACAATATGCTTCTGTACACAGAGGAAACTTAAAAAGTCTGCATAAGTGTCAAGCAAAAGAATTGGGTAGTGTTAAAGTACAGTTGTATTCATTTTAATGTGAAAACCAGTATCTATGGTGCTAAACGGTATAGTTTTCTTAGTTGCACTCTAACATTTTAGCATTTAGTTGCTGTGAAGACTATTTAAGACAAGATTCTTCATTAGTTGTCTTCTATTGTGGGTTATTAAAATAGTTAGTAATAAAATGTGTCCATAAATTGTAAAGTCTTAATTTTGAGTCCATCAAGGAGGCTTTGTAAGCAGGTTTATTTGAATTTATGGTTGCCCTGTGTAGATGAAAGGTATATGATTTGCTGAACCTACTTCTGCAAGATTAAGTGTTCATAATTGTAATAAAATGGAGTACCTTCATATCTCTGCTATTCTGCATCTCCTCAGGAACCTGGAGCTATTTCTTGTTGTTTGTTCACCTCATAGCATAGGGGTGCTGAGGAAAGCAAGGCATAATAGCTAAAATACAGCATCTTCCACTGTGAAAGTCTTGTCTCTTCCTAAATGGGGAGACTTTACTCAACTTTAGATTTTTTTTTTTCCTATAGGAATTAAAAGAAAAAAGCTCCTGATGCTTGATTTCTCCAAATCCCTGAGATTTGGAAATAAGCTGTCACTTGTGTTTTAATGATACTACTTTACTTTTGAAAATAAAGGCTACCTCTTGGATGGGGGTGGGGGAAGTCAGTTTCTGAATTGTGTTTGGCTTTCAAAAAAAAAAAAAAAAACAAAAACAAAAACCAACCAAGACACCAAAACTGTTCAAGGTTCTAAGGAATGATAATGCCTGTAGAGAAGTTGCCTGTTGCTGACGTGTATTTTAATAAAAGAAAAAAAAGTACTTCTTTAAACATCAATGTTTAATATAAGGTCTGAAATGCAACAGAACTCTCCATTTGTCAGTATTTTTTTTCTGGGCCTGACTTAGGGTTTGAGGGAGAAGAAATGCAAGAGGATGTGTGAACAAGGAATTCAAACTGTTGTCATTGAACATTTAGTATCCTAATTCTGATAAAAAGGTTTCAATTTTCAGCTGATTTTCTGACTTCTATTACAATTATGAATTAAATTCTATCCAGAGTCTTCAGGTTGCCTTTAAATAAAACCTACTTGCAGCTTCAAGGACCTACATAGTTTGAAAAAGTTCTAATAAAGATGATCAGACCGTATCTCCATTTGTCTCTTGTGCATATGCCAGAAGAGTTAACTAAATGAGAATTAATAATAATAGCACTTCTTAAAGAAAGGTGTCAAAGTTGCAAGATGTCCACCGAAAGGAAAACTGTGTATGTGTAACTGTGTATGTTAACCAACTTGAAGCTACTTCCTGCTGCTGGTTTGTTTTAGTGCAAGGTCCTGAAAGGAGGTTTTGTGCTTTCTGAGAGTTTATTCTTTTTTTAATTGAGTTTTAGTTAGGATTCTGGGGTCAACAGTGTGGGAGAAGAGGCATGACTGTAACCACTAAAAAAAATTATACTTGACTATAAATTACAGTTGCTGTGAGAACCTTGACTTTAAATTCTTTACTACTTAGGCTTAAGACTGCAGGAGGCTGTTCAGTAGTTATGAAAACATGGGCATTCTTGCTTGTGATGCTGCTTGTCACCTGAGAATGTTAATGCCTTGCCCTTCAGTCACTTAGCTAGAGTTAATATGGGTAGTGCTCATCTAGCAAGTTCTTAAGCATTCAGTCTGGGCTGAGTGCAAAGAGTTTGAAAGCACCAAACATCTGTTTTCTGAGCTGTAAAACTGTCCCAGATTGTAGGAGATCAAGAACAGCTGTGTTACTCTTGCAGGCATTGAGTGGGATTTCAAATGTTTAACTACATGCAACTGGATACACACAGCCCATAACTCAGGATCTAGTCTGTTTGTCAGGTGGCATCTCCAAGAGTTCAGCTTGTATAGTGACTATTTTAGGCCTCATCAAATGTGAAAGGAGAAGCAGCAGTTAAGGAGTGGGGGTTTTCTTGGTCTGCACCCTCCTTTCCATAGCTAGGAACTTCTTGTATCCATACCTCAATCATTATTTGAAAGGCAATGAGTAGGTTGTTGTTACATGTAAACATAATGCTCAAATAATGCTCTTGCTTATTTTTGTAGAAAGTTACTTGCCTCGTCTTCAGAATGTTCAGGCATCAGTGACTACACTGGTCAAAGTCTAGTAAGTTGCAGGGCTGTAAAACTTGTGTTTATATATATCTCAATGATAAGGACTTGAAATGTTTTTTTAATCTTCTACATTGCATGTACCAGTTATGAAGTAAAATGGGAGGATAGTGGGTCTTGTCAAAAGCTTTTAAATTTGGAATGGCACTTGAGGCTGAAGACTGGGGTCTTGAATTTTAAGTACTGTCTCAAATTTGTAGAGGAGCCAAAGTGACTTCAAAAATTGTTCTCGAACAGTAAAACCTCAAGGCTAGTGGGAAGTTGATAACCATTAAACTTGAACTGTTTCTGACCTGAATTTTGCTTTTTAAAAGGAGTAGTTTAGAACTCCAGGAGTGTCTTTTACTGGTTGTGCACTGATCAGCAAATACTGAAATTCTGAAGTACATAAAAATTGTTTCTTGTTTTTGTGCTGCCTGTATTCATGACTGTTTTCATAGTGGTTTAGAATTGCTGCCTTGTTGAGGCTTTGATTTCAGCTGTTTTAATCCATCAGTTTCAGAGCGGTTATGTGGGAACTCATTTTACAATATTGAGCTTTCAGTTATTGCCTTTTACATGTAGTATTTCTGTAGTTCTCTGTAGCATGTTTTCACATTTCCCTCTTCTCTTTTCATGTCTTATGGGGGAAAATCCTTGCAATTTTGTCCACGATTTTCCTGTATCTTAAAGATTACTTTTGTTAATGCTCAATCTAGTAACCATTTGTGTTTTGTGAACTAAAGAATAACCCTGCATTCTTTTCCTGCACGTTGAAAATGCAGATCTGAGTTGTTTATGCATTATTCTTACTTTCCAGTTATTCACCGATGGAATCACCAATAAACTAATTGGCTGCTACGTGGGTGACATAACAGATGATGTGGTTCTAGTTAGAATCTATGGAAATAAGACCGAGCTCTTAGTAGATCGAGATGAGGAAGTGAAGAGTTTTCGCGTGTTACAGGCTCATGGCTGTGCACCTCAACTATACTGTACTTTCAATAATGGCCTGTGCTACGAGTTCATGCAGGGAGAAGCACTGGATCCAGAGCATGTATGCAATCCAGATATTTTCAGGTAAGCATTATTATTATTATTATTTCATTATTCAAGTTCTGTGATGCATTTATGGTGTTCTGTCAGGACCAAAGGATCTTAAGCTTAGTTTATGAGCAGGCATAAAAGAAATATTTCTGTAAGCCTGCACTAAGTTGATTTTCACACTCGATAGCTTGCTGTTCTCTATCTTAGTTATCCTGGTATTTCAGTGCTGAACAAATGATCCTTGCTGCCTCCCCAGAAGACTGTATACTCATTAGAGGTCTGCTTTATTGTGTATTTAACACTTGGACATTACCATTAGGGAGATCATTTAACATGGTGGAGTTGTAGGGGGCTGGACTTGATTAAACCAAGTACTCCTAGCTCTGTTTCTAATACATTCCTTTTGTGAATAAGTTCAAGGTAGTCTTCTGTTGAGACATAATTTTTTAAACTATTAACAGTGAACAGAAAGTGCTGATGTCTTAAGATTTTTGCTTTTCATGTATGCACTGAAATGTATTTGCCTAACAATGGCAGCTAATTTGAGTCAACTCTTCTAAAGTTAAGCAAGTTGAAGAGTAGACTGTAGATACAGGTGAAGTATGCATGCTGTAAGTGAACTCCAATCCCTCTCACCTCCCCTCCCTTAAGTAGTGCTGCTAATGACCTTTTGAGTATTTGAAGATGCTACCCTATAGCTGTGCCGCTCTTGTTTAAACTCTCTTTGGATTCCCTTGCTGCATTTTTTACAGTTTTTCTGTTAAATATATTGTAGTTGTCTTGCTAGGAAAAATATGATGAAGACTGTAAGATCTATTGCAAATACAACATTAAATTAAACTTTTTTTTTTAGACTTATTGCCAGACAACTTGCTAAAATCCATACTATTCATGCACACAATGGATGGATCCCTAAATCTAATCTGTGGCTGAAGATGGGGAAATACTTCTCTCTCATACCTACAGAGTTTACAGATGAGGAAGTAAATAAAAGGTAGGTATTGCATTATGTGCCTTCCATATTTCCCATTCTTTCTGGTTGAGGGGTAGAAAAATATTTTAAAAAGTAGGTTTGGGTTACTACATAGTGTTGAAGTTTGTAAAATTTTGACTTTTGTCATACTCTTGTATACTGAAGTAGGCATATAAATGTCAAATATGATAAGGAGAGACTTTTAATTCATTTGACATATTGTGTGTATATGTTTGATTGGACAGTTAATAAATGATGGTAGTTTTCTTTACTTTTTTTAAAGAACCAAGGTCAAGTGAAGTACTTCTTCAGGTAATTGTCTCAACAGCTTTTAAGAGATCCATCAGACTCCTATGTCACTATGTCCATAGTGACACCTATGTTCTGGGGTGAATACTGGGGTTGCAGGAGTACTGCTTGTTGTTCATTGTAACCTGCATCTCTTAGTGTCCTGTATTTGTTCAGTTTATAAATTTGTCTAAAATTGGGTGGCATAAAAGTAAAGTTAATGAAAGGCTGTTTTGGGTGATGGGATGAGCTCCCAAAGTGTTTTCCAGAGGAGGAAAAGGTATCTGCACACTCATTCTAGACTTGTGCTATCATGAAGTGTCAGCTGGGTTTAATGGTTTAATTACATTTTGGTTTTAGTATCCCAGTATAGCTCTTGACTTGTAAATCAAACTGTTTCTTAGGAACTTAAAAAAAAAAGAAAATATTTCCAAAGGGTTCTACTATCAGTCAGAGGATTGCGATGAGTGGGACGGCAAAACTAGAAGCAATGTTTTACATTTACATTAACCTAAATAAAATTTCTGTGCTATTCTAAAGCTTGAGTTGAAGACAATGTTTCTTGGGGATAGGAGATCAAACTTTTAAGCTAAAACTGTAATTTAAAAGTATTTGTACAATATCAAACTTTATATCCCTCAGTAAGCAAATTCCAGCTTAAAAACATTCTTCATAGGACTTCTCTGAAATCACTGATGCCAACTGCCCTTCTTGCTGCATTGTAATTAAAGAATGATCCAGCAAAGTTGTTTGAAATTTTTTTTTCTTCTACAAAATAAGTCTTAAGAAAACTGAGAAAATTTGAGTAGTTAATTGAAAGTCTAAAAGAGAAAATGCCTGCTTAAGCGTATTTACTGTGACTAGAACTGAAAATCAGTCCTAATTTCCTCTGTATACATACATATAGAATAGTGTGTATTCTACTTGAAGGAAGTAATGTAATGTGAGCAAAAAGTGAATGAAATTAATGCTATAACACTTTTAATCTTTACTCCTTTAAAAAATGTGCAGGATTGTGTTCAAGTTCTACTCCTGATTTTTGGCCTATTGTCATTTTTACAGCACAATCTTTAGAGAATTGTTTTTGGGGAGGACAGGGGGAATACTTGTTGTAATCTGACTGCTGTGGTGCCAGGGGAAAGAGTGCTCTAGTTTGGGAGAAGGTCTATTGAATTATTTGAAATAAGAATGTAGGGGAAATAACTTAAGCTACTTAATCACAAATGCTTGGTATGGAACACACAGTACTAGATATTAAGACTCAAACTTCTTATACCTGAAAAGGTTTTTAAGTGACATTCCAAGTCCTCAAGTTCTGCAGGAAGAGATGGCCTGGATGAAGGAAAGACTGTCAAATTTAGGATCACCGGTGGTACTCTGTCACAATGACCTGTTGTGTAAGAATATTATTTACAACAAGAAACGAGGTAGGTATTGAACTAAACAGTAAGTAGTGGCTTAGGTTTTTTTATGCTGTATTTGCATTTGCTGCATCAGTAGTGTCATTTTACTGACTTCAATGAGTTAACTCAATTTGTGCTTTTAAGACCCAATGTAGTGGTAGTGATATCTGTGCAAATATTAAGTTGCTTAATTAGCTGATTCTCATCTATATGTTACTGTAAAGAAGAATGTTGGTGTTTCTTGCTTTACTGAATTTGTTAATCCCTAGCCTGCCTGTATGACTAGGCTTCAAAGTATGTAATTGTTTATGTTAATTCTATTCTAGTAATATAAAGCTTTTCAGAGGAAAAAAAAATACAAGCATAGAAAATAACCCAAAGATGTTATCTCCTGTAACGTGTGTATTGTTCTGGTTTGTGATTATGGGAAGACACCTTCATAATGAAGTTATCTTAGTGATACTTATACTACATTCTGTGACTCAATTTGTTTCCTGTGTGAAGTACCTAGGCATCTTAACGACTTCTTTTGTAAATACATACTTTATTTCAACAGTTGTAGGCAGTACACATCTTAGCAAAGATGAATTATGTTTTTTTATT
>VZTQ01005849.1:0-45345 GCA_013400755.1 Pelecanoides urinatrix
ACCCACAAGTTTTCTTTTACTCTCCCGATTCTTTCCTCCATCCCACCGGAGGTGGGGGGAGTGATCGAGCAACTGTGTGGTGTTTAGTTGCTGGCTGGGGTTAAACCATGACACAATGGACAGTCTGCACAGATGTTGCTGATATTGCTCAAGCTTAGCAGGTAGCTTTTAGCAGTTACTTCTCAAAATACTCCATGTCCAAAGTATGAAAGGTCTGAAATGAACAAGTGATTCAGTTTATATTGAAAAAGAATGAACTCTGAAGAGGTAGGAATAAAGTATTTTTGTGGGATGGTTGACATTCCTACTGAAATTGTACATTTTTGCATACATTACTTAAAACATTTGTTTTGAAGCAGGTATGAGAAGAGCTTTTAAAGAAAGCATAGCTTTTCCCCCAGTTTGAAGTCAAAGCAGAGCTGGGGAACTGCTCCAGGCTCAGCAGGAAAGCATTTGCAGGTCCTTCCCAGAGCTATGTAAAGCATTTAGGTCCTTCTGTAGAATCTAACTTATTAGTTATTAAAGGTAGAATGTTTTTAGTCTACTAATTAGACCTGCAGTGAGGAGAAAACATATTCAGCTGTATAGCATATTTTGCCTAACCTATTGAAACATTCTGTCCTGTTGTAGTCAAGTGTGATTTCCACAAAACTCAGTAGAAACAAAAGGTCCATTGTGATCACAAAACTTACACTTTGACGGTTCTAGAGACAACTGAATGTCAACCGAACAATGGAAAAAAGCCACTTCAACATCATAGCATGATACAGTGCAATAAAAGTGCTGCATTTTTAAAAACAGCTTTCATTGAATATTTGCTCATTTAATCAACATACTACTGTATAGACTTTCTTCCTCTAGAAGCTGAATCTTTATATTTAAGCAACTGACTGTTACTACCTGCCATCTCTTCTATAAAAATAATTGAACATACGTGCACTATTCTAAAATGTTGTATCTGCTAGCAGAATGCTAAAGGCATTTGGTTCAATTTGAAACTTCCAGCAGGAGAAGAAAAATAATTACATCTATCTAAAAAATAAACACATTTACAAGAATAACATGAAAGTTTCACAAGTTTCTGGTTACAGATGGGCTAGATCACAAATACCTTCTGGTTTTTCTTATCCATAGGGAACAAAAAGACTATGAACTTTCTCTGATCCTCTATATTCTATTGTAAACTAAGTTAATTACAGAGACAAAAGTATCAGCCACTTAGAGACAAGGAACCTGGGGAAGGAGCAAGAAGCTCCATGAACCATGAACTATTATAATTAGATCAGCATTAGGGAATACTCCTAAGTTCTCAAACCTGGATAAAATTCCTTTTTGAACCCCAACTCTTTACCAAAGCAAACCTCTAGTGTGACCACACCTTGTCTTGGTTTCCAAAGAAACATAAGAACATAAGTAAAATGCAGAAAGTGTTTTAAAATCATAGTATGATATAGTGCAATTAAAATGTTGCATTTTTAAAAGAAGCTTTCACTGAATATTTTCTCATATAATCACCATAGTGCTAGCTAGAAGATTTTTTTCCTCTAGAAGATGAATCTACATATTTAAGCAAGGGACGTTAGGCAAGCTCTGGCTAAATTCCCAATGTGAATGGCTAAGAAACTGAGTATGGGCTGTGAAATATAGAACTGGACAGCTGAGTTCAGAATTATGTAATGTTATGCAAGATAGAAAAGTATTTGAATCCCTTCATCTCTAATCATTTAAAGTACTTATCTGACTGTGATCAGAGACACATATCTGGGCTCCTATCCTTCTACAACTAGAAATTCTTGGAGAAGCCACTAAATTATTATTTTGTACTGAGTATTATTTTGTCCTGACTTTAAGCATCACCAGGCCCAAATATGCAAACATCATGCTGTTGCAATAAATTTTCCCTTCTCTGTATTACTCATTTCAGAAAAGGAAAAAAAAAAAACTTCAAAGAGGGTTTTTATCAAAAGACAAGGTTAATATTTAGCTCTTTTATCTGCAAAAGATCTTAATGAATGATCAACATATGTTTCAAAGTTAAAAAAAAGAATTAGTTTGAGTTATAAATGCATTTTTCTCTAACAGTTTCTGCAAGCTTAGTAGGATCGAAGGCAATGGATAAAAAAAAAAAATCTGCTTAATGATAATCTGTGCAAAAGTGGACACAAAGAAGTAAATTATTTAAAATGTTCTATAAACTGTGTGAGCCTGCTTGTCTTCCTAACACTGAAGTCTTTTTCCTTCACCAGGTATTCAGGTGCCTTTGTGGCACTATGGGATTTTATGGGACTATTTATGACATACGGTCATGATTCGATATCATTAGGGGTATTGCAGCTTGGCCTCCATTTAAAGCATTTGTGGTCTGCAATTTTCTCTTACCATGGATTGGAAAAAACCTCACATGTGTAAGAAAGAGAGATGGGAGCCAAGTTAGAACTATTTTTACCAAGTTGTTTTATCAGACAAATGGTCCTTGGCTTTAAGACAATGTACCTTTGTTCTTTCTTTTCTTGTATAACATTTATGTAATTAATTTTAAAATTCTTTGTTAAATATTTTGAGTGCATTTTTTAATATTTCTTTCTTGATAAGAAAATTTCTTGAAGACTGCAAGTTAGATAATAAATCACTGGGTGCAGACACATACACAAAACATTTAAAAAAAAAACCAAAAAACCCAAACCTCAAATATTATGCCAGTATTTGGAATTGTTGGAAGCGGCCATATTGCATACTAACACATTGCTTCACTTATTGAAAAAAAGTATGAAATTTCAAGGAAGAATTGCATTAATTGCTGCTTTCTACCGTATATTTTTTTAACAGCAATGATAATTTATTTTTATGTGAATGTAGTTGCTCTGTGCAAAAAGTTTCTAACATTGTTCCTTTCAAATATAAAAAAATTAATATAATGGATCTATGCATGTCTGTGCATAATATACATGTATAATTATATATACATACACAAATGTGAAGAAGACGAAGTTGTCAAATTGGAATGCAGAATAGCATTCCAAACTGAGATAAACATGATGGATAGCACAGATTCATCTATTCCATTTTAATCTTGCATATACGTAGATTGATTTAATATTCCTGTAGTAACCTTAAAGTCTATTTATTTTTGTGATGAATGCAGGGAGTGGAACTACATCATTGTACAAAAAAAGCATTAAATATGATATGATATTGCAGTTACAAGTTTAATAGAATTAATTAAGATTAAAAATAGAGTTATGAAATCCTACAAAACCTGCCAGATTAGTGAGAAAACCTTCCCACCCCCAAAATTTCCCATGTTTTTCTGTTTTAAAGGTTTAATTTTATAATCAATGCATAATTAGAGAACAAATATTAAAAGTTCATAGTTTACTCCAATTCTCATAAATTTCCATCTCAGTACCTGGAAAACAAGCCACAGATACTGTAGAAACATTTGAGAATCTCATGTTCTCAGACGTGCATTCCAGATTTTTACGCTTTGATGCTCAAACCAACCATACTGACATTAATTCCGACTGATTTTTAATAGGAATAGCACTGAGATTCTTTCAGTGTGAGCTGGGAACAGTGGGACAGAAACAGTTCTATGAAATGTTCGCATCCTTGTCTGCTGAGCATGTCAAAGATATCACAATCAGCATGTACTACATTTAAATTGGCAGAGGTATGAAAAGGCATATTAGCTGATATATCTAATCAGATATAACCTTATCAAGCAAAGAATCAAACATAATGGCAGCTAAAACCTTATCTCAGTAGGTTTTAAACTTCATTCAGTAATACAGTAATGAGCAAAACACTAGTACTCATGAATTAAAGAGCTAGCAAATTGAGAAGAAGCCTCAGTCTTTAATCTCCTGTGTATAAACTCTGGTTTATAGATTCTCTCGCAACCATTTAATGAAAGATACATATTAAGCTTAATTTAAGTAACCATTGTAACTGTTGATATTTAAACCGTATTTAAAGCAAATAACTTTCTTCTCACTGAATGTATTCATGTCTCATTCTGCAGAAAATGTTTCTATAAATCTTAATTAAAACTTTTCTAATAAAGAAAAATTAAGCAGCAGAAGCCAGACAGCTGGAAATCCAATATTTCTGAAAACAAACAAAATTAAATTAAGGCAAAAAGAACAAGAGACAGCTGATTTCAGTACTTCGTAAGTATTTAGATTCCTTTCGCTTTAACTCTTTGCTCAGAGATAAATTTGTAGAAAATAACTGCTTGTAGAACAACAATATGTGTGTATGGAAACAATGTTGGTAGAACCCAAGTCTTAACTTATTTAATATCTACATTTTTAATTTAAATATTTAAATTATATGATAAAGATATACAACATGAAATCCTTTTATAAAAACTATAATTTTAGAAAGGAAGTATGTTGAGTGTATTCAGCCTGATTATACACTTGAATGTGCCAGTCAGCTATATTTGTCAATTTCTTTCTATACCTTTTCTTCTTTTTTTTTCTTTTCTTTTCTTTTTCTTTTCTTCTCTTTTCTCCTTTCCTTTCCTTTCCTTTCCTTTCCTTTCCTTTCCTTTCCTTTCCTTTCCTTTCCTTTCCTTTCCTTTCCTTTCCTTTCCTTTCCTTTCCTTTCCTTTCCTTTCCTTTCCTTTCATTTCCTTTCCTTTCCTNCCCCCCCAAGAAGATTTTAGTGCATTTGGGAGAAATGTTCTACTTTTCTTACAGTTCAGAGGCAGAGGTTTTGGTGGTGTGTTTTGGTGGTTTTATTGGAGGAGGTTGACTTTCTGCAGTGATTACACTTCTTTGTAGGTACATGTGCAGGTAAGATTTGTTACAAAATATTATAGGGTTTTTTTGTGGGGTTTTTTTGTTGTTTGTTTTTTTTTTAATACCAAAAGGTGAGAAGAAAGAAGGTGAGCTGGATGGAGGACCATGCTCTTATGTGTCTGAAAGTCCTAAAACCTTCTATGGTTCAGTCACCATAAACTCAGTCTTCCAAAATAAACACAGAGCCGATATGATTAAAATTTTCAAATAGACAAGATTACATTAGTGGTTCAATTTTTTTGTTGTTGTTGTTATTTGGCTTTTACCATTTGTTACAATGGGAGTATTAAAAAGTCTCTATAGCTTTGAAAAGATATTTCTGTTATGAAATATGTTCCATTATGAAATATATGAAAGTGTAATTCTTATATTCTGCACAATATATTCAGATAAGTGTTCCAGGCATTTTTCAGGAACATGTAGAATTAATATAGATAAGTCACCTTGTATCACTTTTTATTAATTACTCAACAACTGTACCCTCTGTTTTAGTTTTCTTTTTTAATAAAAACCAGATTAACATGAAGGTTGATAGGCATGAGTTGCAACTTCTGCAAACCTCACTTCTGAAACATGCCTTGAACTAGGAATTTAGACGAAGTGTTATCATAGTCAACACTCATAAAAGTCTGTAGTTCGGTGCAGAAAACACTGAAAAAACTGTGCAAAACAGGAAAACAAACAGGTAGAAGGACTCCTAATTTTTCTTTTCCTCTTCAGTATCCAATGTATAAAGATGGCAAAGTGTGAAAAAGGCTTGGTGTTTTAAAAGATAAAGTGAAACTATATTGGAATTATTCAAAATTTCAACATTTGCTCCCTGGATCCTGCCTAAGGGGTCTATATTTTTTTCTTACCCGTCTGGGATATTCTGACATTACCTCACTAAATGCCCATGAGATCAGCAGACTGAGTTAGAAAATAAATAGACTGTTAATTGACAATCTGATTTGGAATTCTAACAAAAAAGATAAGACTGCAGTAAAATCATATCCTTCAAAAAGTAAAAGTAATAAAATTTAATTTTTTTCAATATTGATAAAAATTCTAATTTTTTCAAATTAAGTTTTTTTTTTTTTGTCAGTGAATCAGTACTAAAAAGGACACAATAAAAAATGCAAATCCAACCAAAACCACACTTTATGCAGATGATATATTGTAAAATTATAAACACAGCACATATGGCAGCTCAACACTTTTGATCTTTCTTGTTTCACAATACTTTTGATTAAAAAAATACAGCTAAGCAGTAAGAAAATCAGTCTTTAAGCTATGAGATTACAAAGTCCAATCAAAGTCCAAAGTAGACTGAAAGTTTCTTATTACCATAAATTTTACTGAAAAAAAGTCCAATGCATGTATTTTTACTTTGCCGCCAAAGTCTTCCTACTGAAGGTATGCACACAGTACTAGAAATGATGCGATAAAAATGTCCAAGCAATTTCAATCAAATGACCTGCACTGAGACAAGTGGAAGTGAAATTACCCGAAAAACACAACACCTGAAAAACACAATTAATTGAATGTAACTTGCTGATTAACTCTTCAGAGCTCTTAGTTACAGGGAGGCAGCAACAGACTTTGAATTTGAGGAAAGATTTCTCTGAAGAGAAATGACATGCGCTGGGGCAGGAAGAGGATGCAAGGTGATTTATCAATAACCGACTGGCTATCACATTGAATAGACAGTTCATTGTGCCACAAAAAGTACATATCGCATATGAAACTCATTTATTTAGGCCTTCACCATGACAAGCATTCAGTTTCTAGTGAATTATAACAACAAATGCTACATTTCTCGTAAAATTAAACTAATTTTTTTATCTGTTCTATCTTTTTGTTTGTACTTCGTTCAACATCTTATATCTACTCATGCTAGTCATCTCAGAGAGTGATGTATTACCTTCCATGGCTTGCATGCTATCATGATATGTCAGGAATTTCTCAGTCAGGATTGCTTGAAACGGAATATTAAAGGTATGCAGTACACACTCAAGACCTTTGAGATAGAAGTAATAACTGTTAAACCTTGGTAATCATATAGCTAGCAATCCAGAGTTGTCTTTGAGTGCATAATGGAACAGAAGCTGTTCTAAGCAGATGTACATATCCCAACATAAATAAAAGACAAAGCAAAATAAGTGATATTTCCCCTATTTGTTTTTGTATTAAAGAAACAAGGGTACCACTGTTCTGATATCAATATCTATGAATATCCAGGAGGATTACACCTATCTATCACCTCTATTCTTGCTGGCTAGACCACAAACCAGCTATGGATTTTACAAAGATCAAATCAACAACAGGCAGCTCAGAATTTACTTAAAGTCCAGGATTTCACTCTGATTTTTTTTGCTATGACTGCTAGAAGTAATTTCAATTTATCTACTGACTATGAAATACCACTTTGTGTATAGTGCTTCTTTGAAAGCTAAAATATGAAAGTGATACGATGGCAGAGGGAGATAACAGTGGGAGAAGTACTCAAGGAATACATCTCCAGGAAGAATGTAAATGGGTTCAAGAAGGGATTCATGTTAACTTCAGATGCCTAACACAGGTGCTGAAGTGCTGAGCCTATATATTCTGCATAGTCACTGGAGAGAGGTAACAGTTAGGAACCCAGGCTAGAAACATTACTTAATCTGGGTACAATTACTTAATCTGGATAAAAACCCAGTTTTGCTAGATTGTCCCTCTCCTCTGAATCATGAACACAATGTCATGAAAATAGATTTTTGCCTTAGTGCTCTGATGTGAGGGGGTTTTGGTTTTTTTGGTGGTTTTTCATTTTTGTTTGTTTGTTTTTTTAATGTGTAATTATGGAAAAAGCAGGAGTAATTCACTGTGGAGACTTAGAAAATCAAAGTTCTTGCTCCACAGAGTAGGGCAGTCAGACTGTAGTTCAATATGCAACATTGTCTTTTATGTGTTGATTTCTTATCTTTCCAGTCTTCATTAAGGTTAGGTTAACTAAGAGTTGTAAGGCTAGCATAAAGTATGACTTTGTAAAAACATAATTTTATGTATGAATTAGTCAAGTGCTAGCTGACTAGTTTGTAAGTTAGGGAAGAATACTTCCAGTCTTGGGCAAAAACAAAAAGGTATTTTTATATAAAGCTAAAGAATTCACAGTATGCACATAGATAAATATGCTCTTTTCTGGAAATTGTCATAAGTGTAATGGGACTCAAGCAGATGAAGGAAATTTTACTCGGCTTGTGTGTGATATCCTAATATAGGACCTAAATAAAATACTGCATTATGTTTGAAGTAAAATAATAAAGTCTGCTTAAAATTATTATAGAGGACCACTTTCTTCTATGCCTATGTCAATCACTCGCAGGGACACTCTCAAGAAGAATAATTTTATCCATTATTAATAAGTCAAAGGATTTATCTGCAGATCTCTCATAAAACCTTGTTGTGCGAAACAGCATTACAAGAAGCAACAGGAATCTTGCAAAAACTACAGCTGATCCGCTAATGGTGTTTGATCTGTTGTTTCTATAATTCAGTGTGTTGTCACCTGTGAACCCATACCTGAGAGTGTCTGAACCTCTCAGTGTGTTCTGTGCAGTACCTGGGTGAGTGCTGGTATCAGAAAGGTTTATAGTGATGCTGCGTTAGAATAAGTATTTTCATTACTTGAAGCTGAAAGGAAAAAAACTAATTAATTAAAACTGTGTTGAGTATCTTCTACAAATGAATTAAAAACCAACCAACCAAACAAACAAACAAAACCCTCATGTGATGAGCTGATCCTGACCAGCAGCCCAGTTACTGGCTCATTCCCTCCTCAGTGGGGTGAGATAGAGAATCAGAAGAGCAAAAGCTGAAAACTCGTGGGTTGAGATAAAGACAGTTTAATAGGTAAAGGAAAAGTTGCACACACAAGCAAAGCAAAGTAAGGAATTCATTCACTACTTCCTACTGGCAGACAACGGTTTCACCACCTCCTGGAAAGCGGGATTCCATCATGCGTAACGGCTACCTGGGAAGACAAACACCATAACCATGAACATCCGTCCTTTCTTCTCCTTTCCCGCAGCTTTTATTGCTGAGCACAACTTCATATGGTAAGGCATATCCCCTTGATCATCTCAGGTCAGCTGTCCTGACTGTATCCCCTCCCAGCTTCTTGTGCACCTCAAGCCTGCTCACTGGGGTGACAAAGTGAGTTAGATATTGGGACACCCATAACAAAGTAGAGGGGGAAGCAGATTGCTTCTAAAGCAAGGAACCTCAAACTTCAGCTTAGCAGAGTTTAACTGTCGTATCCCCTTTTTGATTTTCATCACAATGGATATAAACAAATGCCGTTGACACTAATCATAATGCCACCGGTGCTTCACGATACTGTGACACTCTTTTGGCAGACTCTTCTACAGAAAGGATCCCAAAGAGTGTTCTTTAAATCATCTGTATTTGATACACTCTGAAATTATCAATTTCTCCCTTCCTGGAGTTCTTTGAAGATTGCCTGTCTGCCAAGTACAAAACTACCATATACAATGAAAATATCTGATAAAACATATTCTGTGTGGAACTGGATAACAGACCTCAACCAGAACAATTTTTTTTTTTTTTTAAGATTAATAGTCTATTACAGAATTAAAACAATATCTTCCATTTCCACCTATCATGCAGAAAGAAATGGGGAGGAACATACTTCAAAAAATGCCTATGCCAAAATCCTGGCAGACAGAGTACGGCGCGAACTTGTGATGTTATGAATCATTTATCACCATAGGTAGAATCAGCAGAGGGAACAATACATTAATGAGTAACAGCTCAAATTCTAGAGTCAGGTCCTTAGCTTTGTGTTTGGTGATGCTCCAGACAGCAGCATTTGGCTTTCTAAATCTAAGTCCATGCTCAGCTCTAAGGTTTCCTGTAAATCCCATCTACTATATACAGTATTACAGAACAGAGCCGTAAATTATCATACTCTCTCATCTTAGAACTTTAAGATTTACAGACAAGAGAAATACATTTTAGGTGCACTTCCTAAACCCTTTTCTGAACAAGGAAAGTTCTTCATGGATCAGACCTAAGTACCACAACAGCACCTTTATTAAAGGCTTGGTTCATTAGTGCTTACAAATCATCAGTAACCTGGATGAGCCTGACTAGTGCAATAGTGTAACAGAGCTTTGCTAGTTTACCTGGAGTATCTGACCTATATCTATTTCAGAGACCGCTACTCAAGAGACTATCCAATCAAATAAAACTGCTTTAACATGTGCTGTGTCTTTAATCCAAGGAAATTAATGGGATCACTTGGAGCTGAAATATCTGAAAGATAATGAAACTGTATTTTTCAAGTCGATAGGTTTATGATTTCACTATCCTGTAGAAGCATCAGAGGCAGCAAAGACAGGCTTGCCTGACTGAACAAGTGAGCTCCTGAGTCAACTATTCGATGACTGATTGTGGGCACAGACAAAGCAGTAATGACAGAAAGCCAATCTCCTAACAATCCCTTTGTAGCTGCAGAGCATTGTGCAAATATTTAGGAAAAAAAAAGACAAAATCATATTAAGGATAATAAATATGCTTTCATTCCACTTCACAGTTGATAAATTATTAACAGCTTAACTATTCCAGATGATGTGCCTGTGCAGGGAAGCTTCACTAGTTTTCAAGACTCTGTAGACTCACTTCCTGGCAGAGGCCTCCAGTTGCTATCCCCTGGTGCCTGAGAACCGTAACTCAGCAGGATAACTGTCACAGCAGAGGACTAAAGGCCACTTCAAAATATGTCATTAATTAATGACTCCATGTGTGGCACAGTAAAAGCACTCTGTGCAGTGACTGGAAGAATTTATCTTTTTTTCAATAGAGCCTTTTGCTCAATCAAGTTGCAAGGGTATTAAGTATTCAGGCCAACCGGATTCCTGTGTGGACCCTAAAGACTATTATATGTTTCAAATATATAACTTATAAGGTCAGAGCAAAGGCATTACTCATGTGTGTGGAAGATTATCTTCCGCTAATGTCCACAACTAGTAACTGTCCATTTGAAACAGCTAATGTTTTTATTAGCCAGCAAAATATTAGAAGATGTAGATGTCCACAAAACAGTAAATATACTGGAAGTTAGATATTAAAAATTTCTACTTTGCTTTCTTTGGATTTAAAAGCCTTCATTTATATTATCAGAAATCACTGCTGATCACAAATGCAATGATAAGAGAGGAGTAACAAGATAAAATTTAATGCTTCTAGAAATTGTTTGCCACAGATAGTACAGCAACTTGCTTTTCAATGTGCAGAACTATGAAGGTCAACAAATGATAACCATGTTTCTCTTTGACACTCATGCTGACATCAGTTACCAAAAAAATAATGTAAAATAATTTGCAGAATCATGTGTAATGGATCTTACACCATTTCAGCATAAAGTAAATTTGAAAGAGATTTTTGGTTCTGTATCAATTAAGCCCCTATTGGGTTTTGTGTTTTGTTCTTTTTTTTTTTAATTTGCAATTATACTTCTTGTGTAATTTCCTAAGATAAACAGTACAATTATTGTATTTTTATTAAAGAAATTTTCTTATGGTAATCTTCCCTGTTCAACATTTCAACTTTTTAGTTTTTACAGCTATGCCCTTTGGAAGAAATGCCGAATGATTTTCATTAATGTGATTTCATCTTCAAAATCAAACTGTTAGGTCAGATTATGTGGAGACAGACAGCTGGGTGTCAACAATGTGCTAAATACTCCACAATCCAGTCTCCTAATTGATCTTCTCCAACAGCCCACCTTTTAAATAAGAGAATAGGCTAGATATAGCCATAATGAATATTGTTAGATAATATCTTTTGGGAGAAAGGCTAACTGCTTGCAATTTATTCTTTGCAACCACTTGAGAATAAAGCTAACCAAAATCAAGTATAGTAACACATTAACTGTGAAAAAAATACCACACTTAGTGACAGATGAGTGAGATAAATGTGATTTCTAGTCTTCATAGAGAATATTCTTCAAGAAGATGAGCATTTGGCAATGCAATCAGCACAGGCAGCATGTCATATCTATCAATATTTAGGTAACTAAGGTTACAAAAACATCAAATTAAGATGTATATTTTTGAGAGATGGCAATGCAACTACAGGCAGTGCAATCTTAATCAAAAAGGGTTATATGCATCACAGAGATAGACTTTCTTTTTGATGTGTTTGACTTCTGTAGGCAGTGGTTCACCACTTCTGTCTTGCCCTATCACTTCTGCCTGCAAAGACAAAACAATCTCAGGTTCTATAAATGCATCTATAGATGCACTTTATTGATTTATGGAAATCTGAATATAGAGATGTTAGAAAGAAAAATGTGGTAAAGAGATAAAAAATGTAATCACTACTCATCAGATTCTTTTCAGTTTTAAATTACAACAAAATGTATGGAAATCATTAAACACTAAGTATTTCTTCCAAATATCAGCAATAAGAAAAATTATATTCTTTCTTCAGCTTCTTCAAAATCTATAACTTGCCAAACAGCATAGGTTAATTATATTATCTGAAAAGAGTCAGAGAAAGTTAAAAATATTAAATCAAAAAGCAAAGAGAAAAAAATTACCAAAGTAGTTTGTGGTTTGACCAGCATCAGATCTTAAAAGTCTTTTTTTCCATGCAGATTAAAAAGAAAAAATAAAGCTAAACTTTATCAATAGTAGCTCTTATTTGAATAAGCAACTCATTCAAAACCATATATATTTATTTTATTTAATTAATTTCCTTTCTGGAATTGCTGTTACTTCCTCTTGTAATATCATGTCTACCTCTCACAAAATCAGTTCCATGTGTTTTGAAGAAGTTATTTCTTTACTTAATCAAACTCTATGGCTTCATTGGAAGTATACTACTGGGATATGAGGATTTACTCCTGTTATATTGCTGTAACTAAGCTAAAAAAAAATAGTGTTCAGCCTTGATTTTTGACAATTGGATAACTTGTTATAAAGAAGACATCAAATAAGTAGAAAGACTGATATTCACTGTCATTAAGATTTCTTCTAATTAAAGGCATGGTATTTTTTTTTGCCAAAAATAAATTTCTATAAGTGAAGTGAAACCATAAGTCTTCAGTGAATAACTAAATGTAGACTTAAATTACTAGTGACCATAAAATACCAAAAATATGAAGTCATTCAAAGAAAAGTGATTAAAACTTTTATTTTTCGTAATACAAACACATACAGAAAAAAATTATGAATATGATGATAAATGTGATTACCTTCTATGACTATGATTAGAACAAGAATACAATATACAATCTTAAGCAGATGCCTAAACACTTACTGGGCTAAAACATAACAACTGAACATGTAAACACAGATGTAAGGTTGACCTGCATTTCTGGCCATCCTTCTAGCCTATGGAGCGTAATAACAGTTGCTAAAAAACAGGTACTACATCAAAGTATAGTCCCTTCTTATCTATCCATGCTGGAACTTACATCATCTCAGCATAAAATAAATTTGAAAAAGACTTTGACACAGTATCAATCAAAATCAGTGGAGAAAATACCATGTAAATATTTTAATTACTTAAGAAATGCCTTGTAAGTGTAGAATGCAGAACATGGCTGAATATTCTCTCCTTTTATCTTCCTATGGCACATTATAATTGAAGCTTTGGGGGTTTATTACAAATTTAATTTCATTATAGGTTACCAGGAAATGTTTTGCAGTCTGCAGTATGTAATATAGATGTTCTGTAGATTTTTTGAAAATACATGTAAACTGTATAGTTTCCAACCATTGAAAGGGACTGAACCGTTCCTTTTCCCTTCTACGTTTCTAAATATTCATATTATTTTTATCAAGATAGGCAAGCTTGCATACAAGAGTTCAAAATCTCATATCCAATTATTCTAGGACTCTGTTTCATAGAAATATTTCTGCTGTCTCATCTCCACATCCTTCACTTGATGCAATTTTTTATCCAGTCATGAACCGAAAATTAATTTTTTTTTTTCTAAATGGTCAAAGATGTAAATTAGACTGTACTTTGATTAATTAAGTGGAAAATACTAGTGTCATATATTTTCTTTCTGATGTAAACTCCTATGAGGTTCAATGAATGTAGGCTGCAGGCTAGAGGGAATATCATTAGACTTGCAGTAGTTATGGTGGTGGGTCAGCAGAGCAAAAATACAAACCAAACAAATCCCAATATTCCACCACAACCAAAGCAAGTAAAACAGGAAACAAAAGCACCACTCTTCATAAAGCCCCACAGTTGACCAGTTGCAATTTTATTATTCATTTGTCTGATGCCATCAGATGGAGAACATAAGTAAAGTTTGTCAGAAGTTCAAGCAGCCTGAACATTAAATTTGTAAAGGCTCTGTAAACTTCTTTGAATACACTGCAAGCAGTGAATACACATAATTCAAAATCATAATTGAAGGAATAATAGAATCTCCTCACCTACAGGAGGTACTTCACTTGTACACAGGCTGCATGTGGTTTTCAGTGTGATGAATTATTTTAACTGCTTTTGGCAAATTAAGATGCATTCTTTCATTGAATGAGTTAGCTACAGCAGATTGGCTGAAAACGGCAGCAGATGAGACAATGATAACTAAGAAATTAGGCATATGAGAAAAGTTCTTTAAAAATTCCCCTGTAACCACTTTGTGTCACAGCAGCCTTTCTTGTCAATGTGAGCTTTATTAATCAACACAGACACAGAGAAACATCCTTAATAAATGAAGAGTGTGGCAACTACCTGTTACTCCAGAGCCCTACAGAATTGTTAGAAGGTAAAGGAAGAATAAAATCTATACTTTTTAGTTTAAATGAGAGCAGACATACTGTATTTCAACACTTAAACATGGTTAGGAGTCATCTTACTGAAATCTCAACAATCTGTTTTCTTAGTGCTTCTTCTTTGTTCTACCTAAAATTCGTCTGGAAAATGGTAACTGAAATGAAGAGTTATTCTGAAGTTCTTGCATGTCAAAGCATCCTCTGTTCTTGTTATGAGCTGACAAGAGGAATTTCAGATGCATTGATCAATGGGGTTCTTTCAGACAAGATGGAGTAAGGTCATAGAAGGAGAAGAAAGGACGTGGATCCTGTACAAGCTACTTAACATTACTAATCACAATGTAGAATAGAAAGAAATAAAATAGGACTATCTATTTGACCTTCCACTGCTCATTGTCTCATTGTTTAAATATTTTCTCTCTATATAATATATATACTCACACACATTTTCTCTTTAACATCAGGAAGTTGTTAGAGGAAGAATATTTAACATAGTAAGACATTTAAGGAGCTCAAGTGAATTAGTTTGTTGAAGAGAATGTTAAATGAATCAAACATTTTCTAATTGCATACATAGAAAAATATGAGTTTAAGAGACAAAATAATTTCTATGGATAATATATGAAAGCTGATGCTGGTACAATAATCTCACTTTTTGTTAATAAGAAAATTAACCACAGGAACAGCATACCAAGGGTGGTGAATTTCCCTTCATGAGAGGTCTTTAAGCCAGTGGATATCTCACTTTAAAGCATTCACACCTAATTTATCCACAGCACGAAGTTCAGCTTTTGCACTGCAAGAATTCTGATTGGTTAAAGCAGCTCCTAAAATGTAGGAATCCATCAAGTAGCCTGAGTACATGAAAACACACCATCCCAGGGCAAAAAATCTTTCAAGACCCAAATCTGAATTCACTGTACAGTCACAGGGTACAACATTATCTAACACAGGCATACTTTGGAACAGCATAACAAATGAATTGTCACAGACACCTATATTACCACTCTACCATTATTTTTTTTCACACAAAGTTGGCCTCATGTACATGTGTATGGTAGAGAAAGAGCCAAGTGGATGGTGTCTTTAAGCAGAGAATATTTACCCTGAAATGTCTCTGACTGGGTGGCATTAGGGTGCTCCAGGAGTCATTGTGGGAGTGACACCAGAAGAATGGACTACAGTTGAGGAGTGAGGTGAGTCTGCACTGCCATCTGCATGCTGAGTCTGCTGCTGGTGGGGTGATGGCAGGTCTCCCAGCTCATGACTAGAATGAATGGTCAGTTCTCTGAATGTTACTTGTTTTAAAACAGCTAATCATTCATCTATCTTAGGATACACTACCAAGCTTTTTAATAATAATATTGATTAAAACTGTTATCTTTCCTAACAAAAGCTGAGATACTGCCTTTCTCTAGGCAGCTTCTGATCACCAGGGTTTGATGCCTAATATAATAATCATCTATATAATACTTGCTCTTATCCTAACACCACCCGCTCTCTTTCTGTTAGAGGAGGATATGGTGCCTGTCAGATTGCAATAGAAGTCTTCCTGAGCCTTTGTGCTCTGAGAAACTCTGAGTGCCAGCTTTGAACAACTTGAGTGAAGAGAACAAACATCCACTAATACAGACCTTGTTTAGACGAAGGCTGCTTAGACCTGTCATTTGACTTGGGTACTGCTAACATCTGTTAGTATTTAATGGTTATTCTAGTTTTTGTCACAGTCTGTGATGGAAAAAATAGAAAGTTGATACTTAATGCCTCATCATCTTCCCAAAAGATATTTGCAAGAACCCTTATCTGCAAGGAATAAAAGACTGTTTCATTATTTTTGAAACTCTTGTAGTGTTACAGCAAAAGAGAAAGAAGTGGTAATGAATACCCCCCAGCTGTGGTAGTATCACTACTCTTTGCATGCACATACAGTCTCTCATGAGCTCAGCGTGGCAATTCTGCTTTTCAGATGTAAATGCTACTGTCATCTCACTGTTATAGTTACAGAAGCCAGGCATTTGAGTCAAGCCTGGTCAGGGACCGGAGAGAAGACTGGGTGACTAAGAGGTAAAATGCTAAATCCTGCAGCTTGCTTGTCTGCAGCAAAAACAGAAGGCTGAGGGTAATCATTTAGCAGGTCAAATTACAAGCAGGCCTGCTTGGTTATGGACGAGTCAGAGGAGCCTTGTTTAAATCATTTGGGGGCAGTGAGGTAGGTGACACAGCACTCACGGAGCTGCTTAGCCACAGCAAAGCCTCTTAGTGTTAACATTAAATCACTTGCAATGTGTTTCATGGGGAGGCTGAGAATTGCCCTGCTGCTCAGTGACTTAGAATGCTAATGGATTCTTGGGAGCTGATTTCCAGTGCAGACCTGCTACTGGCCTGTTGAAAAGCTGCTCTTTCAGCACAGCTAGAGGAGGGTGAATATATTGGGCTACATGTGTAATATTTATCACATAACAAGCTGATGTGCTGAGTCACAGAGGCCTGTTATAAATCATGTTTATCATACGCCTCTGCCCTACCTGCCTTTGCCCTGTAATTCCTTTCCACAGAATCTGTTCTCACATCCTAAATCTCAAAGCAGCAGAGACAAAAAGTACAAGGGACTTTCAGCTTGCCAGTGTGTCGTGGTTTAANTGGAACAGGAGTACGCAGAAAGTTCTTGCATGTTCAGCAAATTCCTTATGCACCATGTAAAACTATCTCAATCCTGTCTACTGGCATTTCAAATATATACAATTAAAATTTTCTGCTATGATTTCCATAAAGAGGACTCTCAGGATAACCTTTTCAAAGGTGCCTAAGTCACACAAGTCCATCTCTAGATTTTTGTGAATAATAACTATTGATATCTGAGTATGGACTGATGCACCTAATGCTTCTAATTTAACTAAACATTAATGACATTAGGCAACAGGATTCTAATGACACACTGATGCAGTGCAATATCTAAAATTTAAAAAGCAGAACTCTTTGAGTGTGGTTGTGTGGTAGAATTTTTTAATGCAGTATGGAAATGTGCTAGTTAGGAACAAAGATATGTCTCTGTTCAACACTGACGCCTGCCTTGTAGAAGTACCAGAACTCTCCAGAGTATCTGTCACTGAGTTACCTTGTGGTGTACAAATGGTTTTAAGTTGCTTAAGCTCTTTTATAAATGTCAAGCATTAAACTGCATACATAAAGGAGTTAAAAAGAAACTGAATTATTTTCTGCAAATGTTGTGGGATGTAGTGAGCTATGGTGTAAACAATAAGGAGGTTTTGATGCAGGTTTGAATGATTTGAAAAAAAATATTTATGGCTTGGAAATAATCCAGCCATCCTTACTTTATGCAAAAAAACCCTCAGGGCTACTTTTTGTTAGCACCTTTACTCAAAATCACCACATTGTCACTTTGTATTGCCGCCTTACATTTCAAGCTGAGTAACAGCCTCAGAGCCCAGTTGGTCTCAGCCACCAACTGCGAGAAGAGGACATGGGTCGTGACTTTCCCAGCAAAAGGACAGGAATATACAGCCAGCAACAATGGATTCAGGCTAGGAATAAACCCAGAACCTTTCTGCCCTGCCAAGTGCCCCTGGCTTCCACCCCAGAGCAATGAGGAGATCAAGGGGGTCAAGCTTTTTCAGAGGTCTAAACTGTGTTGTGGGAGAGGTAGAAAGTTTGGTTGCTTTGGTTGCTGGCCAAAACCTGGTATCAGCCCCCTTCCTTGATCCTCCTGCTGATTAACACTCTTGGTCTCATTGCTGCTGCAACTTCCAGTCTTCCCCTTTCTAGCACCATGCTCCTTTTTTTAGGGCCCTTTAGTCCTTTCTTTTTTCCCCCTCTGTCTCAGGCTTATTTCTTTCAGTCCCATCCCCTTAACCCCTGGCCCTACCTCCTTGACTGGTGGCAGAACCATAGTACTCCGATAACTCAATTTCTCTCTCCTACTATCTCTTTGAGGAGCAGCATCACTTCTGTGTCCCTTTCTCAGGAGCATGAGATAAGAATACCTTTCTCCATAAGAATCCAAAAGGTATTTTTGTATGTATGTGCCATCTACTTTCTTCAACTTAAAAATGCTTCATCTCACTACTGTATGAATAACTTTGTTGCTGTAACAAGCAAAATTACTGAGATGAGTTTAGAAGAATATTTTTTAATAAATATACTTTTCTTCTGTAAAGAGCAAAAAAACATTCAAAGAAAGTTGTGGTTTTTTTTTTTTTCCCTATTTTCAAACAATTTATTAAGTCTTTATTAAAGACTAATCAATTATTATTTAGAAGGTTATAGAACCTAGATTGCAGTTCTGGTGTGCTAGGTATTTTATTAATACTAGTGATAAACAATTCTCAAGATAAAGTTTTCAATCAACAAAAAGAAAACAGACATAATATGAAAGAAAGACTTCTCAGTGAGAAGTGAGTCACACAAGATCACTCAGTCAGTTTGCTCTTGCACCAAATCATAAACACAGTAACAATGTAGGAAAACCACCAGGAGCCTGAATTTCCAGACAATGGTTAGACTTTCTCTCAGCATCAAATGATGATGAGCAAGACAGTGTTTCTCAACTAAAATTTTATCTTGTTTGTTCTAAGTCAACAGCATAATTTTCATTCACTTAAGCAATGCAAATATCAGGCTTGATTGTCCTAATTAAATTAGTTATAAACACCAGAGTAGCACAATCTGACCTTCATGTGTAAAGTGAATGCATATGGACTTTCCACAGATAAATTAATTGGAAAAATGATTAAGCGGAAAAATGGACTCGCTGTACTTTCATCACCCCTGCATTATGCTAATACTTAATATTACAGCAGCAGCAGAAAGCTTACCTATTGTGCTTACATCACCCCTGCATTATGCTAATATTTCTTGCTACAGCAACATCAATCTGATGATGCATTAACATACTCTGTCTCTGAAGTGATGTACAGTAGCACTGATGATATGCTAGTTTAAATCATTGTCAAAGTGATACTGCTGTAATGTTACTATGTTGATGATTTGATACAATATATTGCTGGAGAAACACCATGCTGGTTACATGCCAGTGTAATATATCATTATTTTCCTGTCACCATGAGGATATTGTAGAATAATCTATAGAAAAGGAAGGAAGAAAACCTGACAGAAAGAATATCTTAGAGAAGCAGAACTTCTCTAAGTATTCATTAAAATTATATCTGCTTATTTAGCCACAGAGGATTTAAGGAAAACAAGAACATAATTTTGCCATAATCAAGGATGGAGAGATCTCAATTTAGGCTTCCTAAATTCTTTCTGCAAATAAAGCAATAAGAAATTATTGAAGTGGTGTGCAGAAGCAAATAGCTCTGAGATAGTCATAACTGCCTTCTCTGGTTTACATTTTTATTGGTCTGCAAAACAGCTTGAAAGGAGAATTGAAAGCACATGAGCTAGATTAATAGAAACTGAGGTATTTAAACAGTGACCCCCAAAGACATCTAAACACATTGGCTCTTTGGAAAATAGAGAGCACATGTCTTTTAGATGTCTTTGGTATGCAGATGGACAGCTAAGGACTAGCAAGAGACATTTGTCCTTGCCCCATAACCCAGTAAAGCTCTAATCCATTCTCTCTCTCCCCTTTTCCTTCTCTCTCTCTAAGTTCTCAATAAAGCAAAACAGCAATATGTTGTGATTCTTCAGATGTGTGTGTAAGTGTGTGGAAGGATTAGCAAAGGTCTCTGACTTTATTTGAGTGAGGGATTTGGAAACATTTTGAATTCCCCCAGGGAATTCTGACACAAGAAAACCCTAAAGCTTTAGGGTTCCCATTTCCTGCCAGCAATCCAAGGGCTTCATATTCTTTGACAAGAAAAGTCTAGAGACCTTGAATGCCCTTTCTCGAGATGACATTCACAGAAGTTTCCAATTCAGGAAAGTAAAACTCCCTGGATCATCAAAACTTAGGAGTTCTGACATTCCTGACTTCCCATGTCTGTATTTTTGTAAGCAATTATCTGTCATGAACCACTTTTGTAATACCTTTTTGTAATACTTTTACCATCACTGTCCATCAAAAAAGGTAAGAAAAAATAAAATTCTGTTTTCAGATGTTTCTGCCCCAGCGGAGCTCTCTGTGCATGTTCAATGTGCAAAAAGCATTAAAAAGTGTATGACATACTGCTGACACAGTCATCTCAAGCAGGGTGTCCCTTAAAATTCAGTGTATTTGTTTGTATCCTGTTGCAAGGGACAGTATCAAAATAATAAGAAGAAAATGAAGGAAGGGGAGCTATGATTGCATTTGGTGCATACAGCTCATCAGGAACTAGTCATAACGTCAAGAGTGGCTCAAGCTCTGAAAAGACACAAGATCAGACTTCATGATGAGCTGAATTAGCCAAAGAAAGGGATTTACATTCCCCATTTTTTTGTACTTCTTTTAAAAATTAAATCAGAATGCAGAACAAAGTGTTTGAGAGGGAAGAGAGGCTTTTTTCTATTTCCAGGCCTTTTCCTGGTTTAGTGCATTTAGGTTCCTGCTCCCTGCAACAGTTTTCCATATAGTGTTATGCCTTTACTAAAGCCTTTCTTTTATAGCAATATGTCAGTATAGAGAATTTCATTTTAAAATATCAGGAGAATCTTTCTAAAGCTTCCATTCCTACGGCTATGGTCACTATTATAGTGACCTGAGACCCCAATTAAAGCTATTTTAGACTCTCTTGTTCCCTTGATAGCCAGAATGGAAGTTGAGAGAGAAGAGCATTATTTGTGACACCTTTTAACTTCTTTTTTAAATATATGATTTTCAATCAGCCCAAGTATCTTTCTCTTCCATAGGGAAGTTTAGATGGTTGTCTCATAGAGTAATTGTGGAACCTATAGGAAGCAACACTGGAGATTCAGCATGCAGGAATATTTCTATTTAGCAAGTAATCATCAATCACCTTGTGCTGTGCTGCTGGAAGTGACATATTCTGTATGAAATGGGAAATTAATGTCTTCATCATTTTGGTATTAGACATCTCCAGGCACTTTTATAAAATTAGGAGTATTAGTACCTAGTTACTGGTCAGATTTGGGGTAGATAAAAATATATAGCATAGATATTATATAAATAGTAAAAATATCATTCATGTATTTAATCTAAAATATAAGATATATAATATAAAATTATATTATATATGATACATGAAATGCATTCATATATTTCATCTACATACCTTTACTTCCTAATCTGCTTAGTGCTGCTGTAATTGACTGAGCAGTTATTGTGTTCCCCTGCAAAAATGACCATCTGACAGCAGCAGCAAATTGATACTTAATGTAACTCCATAGTGGATTTACATAAAATCTTTCTAGTTCTGAGACATACCTAAGATAATCTCAAATATAGAGTTCCATCTAAACATCCTTTTAAAGCCTGAGAGTATTTTGCTTCAAAGATTCTTGGCTCTTACATTTCTCCAGTACAGGTCCAGTACATTTCCTGTTTTATCTAACAGAACATTAAAATCAGTCAAAAATATCCATTAGAAGAAATATAAATAATTGGCACAAGTAATAGGAAAAATTGCCAGTGCTAGGTCCTTCAAGGATGGTAATGAAAAATTGTCTGACAAATATATTATGGTATAAATCTGAATATATTCGTGAAATATGGCTTCTGCTGCTTGAGAAAAAGAATAAGGTAGAAGCAACTGTTTTTTACTCTTAGTCACTCCTGCCTAATATTCTGTTGCTGTCACATATTTGACTGCTTGAGTTAGTGGTACACGCAGGTCAGTGGGGATCCTAACCCAAAGTCATGGGTTTATTTGATTTCTTCACAGTTCCTGCTGCTCACATAGGATGCAGTGGCTAGAACAAAGCTTCACAGAAATAGTGTGCTGTGGATTAGCTACAGGTATAACACTGTAGCTACTTGTGTATGATTTTCTTTAGAACAAAACTGAGCAGACAGCTTGGTAGTCTAGCAACAGTGCATTAGGTTGTTACACACAAGATCCATGTGTCATGTGTTCCTTACTAGAACAAAGCTATTAATTTCTTCTAAAACTGAATAAGGAATTTTATTAATGGAAAATAATTTCCTTAAAAATTTTCTCTCTGTGGACACTCTCTCTCTCATACATCCACTGTGGAGTTTTTCCTTGGAGCAATCAATACCTTGGTCTGCTTTCCCACTGCAATTCTGATGAAATAGTAGATGTATCTTCACACCTACTTCAAATCTGAGCTTAATATTAAGCTCCTGTATGCATGGTCTGTAGAAGTTCAGTGTACGACAAGAAGTCAAATGAGAAAATCATGATAATTACTTCTAACCACAAATCTTTTGGATAGATGAGATCTGTGGAAAAAAATATGCTCTGAACTAAAAAAAGTGGAGTGTCTTGCATTAGATAGGATGAATTGTTCAAGGTCTCTCTAGCCATATATTCCCTCTTCACCAACTGCTAATAGTGATTGTCTAGGGAAGAATTTAAGAACAGGACAAGTATATAGTGATGCTTCCCCAGTGTATTCTCCGTGATTTGAGAGTCTATGGGTTAGTTTTACGCTTTCATGATTCAGACTCAAAAAGGCTTTGGTGAAATCTTCCTAGTGTCTTCCTAGCCCTGAAAGGAAAACCGAGAGTGTTTACAATGAATACTTATCAGAGAAAAAAAAAAAAAGAAAAAGAACCCAAAACGCCCCCCCCCCCCCCCCCCCCAAAAAAAAAAAAAAGAACAACCGAAACCCAACAAACACACACCCAAGAGTATGTAATAAAAAGGAAAGATGACAGGGTCAGGGTAAATCTAAATATCGTAATTTCTTTTTAAAATAAGAAAGGGCTGGGGGAAGGTTTATTCTGCATCCAAATGCTTCTGAATCCTTCATGAATTCCATTTTCAGGGAACAGTGTTTGCTATCTACAGCACCATTTTCCACGGTAGGGGAAACAGCAAACAGTGTTTGATCATTTGCTACTTCCCTAATCAAACAGGCTGAAATAAGGAGCTGCAACAACTGACTGAACTGAAACAGTGTACCACATGAAAACCAAGAAGCAGTACTGATTTATTTCTATAAAAGAGACATTTCTTTCAGTTATTATGAACTTAATGATAGTTATTTTACTCTTCACTTATTTTCTCCATGAATGGAATATGATTCAAACTTTGCAGTCTTAACAGCTAGTCGTAACCGGACCTGATGAGAATAGATTTTTTTCCTTTCATATAAGATTAATATACAAATGATCCCCAGGACACTTACGGATAAACAAAACTGTTGGGAAAAGAAATGTAAACATTTCATAACATTTTACTCCACTGTTTCAGTAAAAAGAATTGCAAGATTTTCAAAATGCTGACGTGCACCTTAATTCATAGATATTATAGAAAAATGGCAACGGTTTGATTAGACATTTTCACAGATTTGAGTAAATGTGTTCTGCTCAAGTGATGAGCTTCCTGGCTCTACCACATTCCTAAGAAATCTCTTAAGTGTTCTGAACTAAGTTTGTCGATAAAATTTGACTATGTCTATGTCTAAATCAAACATGTCTGTGCTGCTTCCCTGGCACAAAGGTCAGCTGGACAGAATGGTCTATTAAGTCCCAAAACTACTTATGAAGAGTGGTCCTTTTCATGCGAATGCCCATAGAGCTAGAAACAGTTGTCAAACTACTGTTTTTGGTAGCATTAATTATTAATTTTTAATTGTTAAATTCATGCCCAGAACATGCAAATAACTGTATAGAAATTGAAGTGCCTGGGAACATTTCTTGGCATTGTTTCTATTACTATTATTATATGTACATTGACATATATGTATATTTCCTCCATCACTTAATGTTGTTCTGGCCTTTGGTCTCCTGAATCTTTACAGGTTGTTTTTTCATGGTTTCATGATGTACACAAAGGGAAACATTTTCAAAGTCACAAGAGATGTCTATGGATATTTCTGTTTATATAGTTATCAACTCCTGTAAAGCTAGTTGACCTTAACATCATTGAAAATGATTGCATGAATAAATAATCTATGCAATTATTTAAATAATTCTTTTTACACTCAAATAAATGAGCAAAGAAATAACTCATACACAACAAATGACTATTTGCAGATTACCTGTGTTAGATGACTCCAGTCAAGACAGGTTTTGTGGTATGTGCTTTGTGGAAGATACTTTGGAAATCATCAAAATTACTTTATGTCATTGTTCTAGTACCTAATAAAGAGCTACAAAGGATGAATAAATCTTTTGGGGAAAGGAAAAGGAAAAAAAAAGAAAAGAAAAAGAAAAAAAGAGGGAGGGGGAAGAAAAAGAAAAGAAAAAAACCAACACAACAGTGAAAGAGCAAACGAGCACAGTCAGATCTAAACAGAACTTTCACCAAAATCTTGATCTAATATATGTTGTCTTCCAAATAAAATTAACTCTGATGTTTACTGAAAGAAGGAATATTTTAAAATTGCCTATGGAAGCGACCTGCCTTTTCTCCTGAAGCTGGATTTCTGAAGCAGGAATCCACAGGAAACTTGTTGTTCAAAGCAATATTCTAGTGTTTATGAAAGGAGAGAGCCAAGCCTAAATGCTTTCTTCAAGAAAACAAACAAAATTATGACCACAACAAGCAGACATATAAAATGTTTGGGTTTATGTAATGATTTTCTTGCCAAGTTTAGTTCCTCCAGGAGACAACAAAATAATTGCTGCACATCAGCTTTCTGCTCAAACACAAGTAGCACTGCAGCATGCTACTGTCCAAATTATTTTGGAAACATTTTACATATTTCTAATTCTTAAAAAATCCTAATTTATGAAAGGAGAAGGTTTTTTGGCTCTAAGTGAGTGTAACTGAGAAATAGTGCTTTTCAATATAAATGTACCATTCCAGTTCTTTAAGAATAATTATTTTCTTGTATTCAATTCAGTATGTGCAAATGTTTGCTTTAAAGTAGTACAATGGCTATTTTCTTAAAGAGCTGTGACTGTTGTTACTTTAAATCTGTCTTTCCAGACAGAGCACCAAGGGCATTTCAAGTTTATTGGATGAACAAGTAGGAGAGCCAAGCATTACAGTCTGATTTCAATGCACCATTTTTACCTCTGTGGGCAAAGACATTACATAAACAATTAAATGATGCTGAATGTCAATAACGTGCCACGGACCTTACATTTATGTCAATGAATAACAAAGTTTGGCGCAGGGTGGATAATCTTCAGCGTTGTTTCTAGTTCTGCAATTATCACCTAAAAAAAACCCGGCCAAGCTCCGCTCAATCCAGTTTTGTTCCTACCCCCGCACGCCCTGCCGCGGCCGCTCGGCCGCTCCCACGTTTCGGGCACTCCACGGCAGAGCTTCTGAAAGTTTGTTGTACAGGGACATCTAGCGGCACAAGGATTACAAAGCTAATGGCAGTCCGATTTTTTCAAAGCCTGTGATTCCTTCAGGAGACCCGCAGACCCTTGTGACCAAGCAAAGGGAGGTGAATTCTTCCTGCTTTAAGGGAGAACAGGGGCCAGTTTTAGTGTTAGCTGCAGACCCCATTTCACCAAACTACACCTATCAAGAAGGTAACAGGGAAGAACCTTGCTAACTTTCAAACCTCTCTTGTCGCTCTAGTTTCTTGTCTCAGTGAACAACACATGGCACTGCTGAGATTGCAGTCCAGGAGTCGTACTATTTATTCTAGTAACAAGTTTCTGCTTTTCTTTTTATTATGCTATGTTTTCATTTACACAGGCTCTTACCACCAAAATACCTCAAAACCTTCCCTGAATTCATTAAACAACTATGACTAACATTTGTCATGTGTTGTTTGTTGTTTTTTTCTTTTGGAGAGAAACACTGGCTGTGAAATGTCTTCCAAGTAGGTAAAGTTTGTTGAGTCTCTGTTTAAATGTATGTGTTACTAAACAATTACACTACATGGAGCATAAAGTGGTGATGCACTTATCCTTAGTCTGTGAAAGTGAAAACAGGTGAGGATTCACTGCTTTGAACGAGACTTTTAAGAAAATTCTCTCTCTCAGAGGCAGTATTTGTTTTTATTGTATTCTACCTCTGATTGTAGCTTACTGACAAACACACTGCACTGACTTAAGGTGTCCCTCTGACTTTAGTGAGAACCTGTTTTTAACTCAAGATGGAATGTGTCCTGGGGCATCAGGTTATAACAACCCCTTTCACCTTAGGGAATAGCAGGGAAAAAAAGGGAAAAAAGTACATAATATATATTTATGTAAGCATATCAAATATTTGGACTTGAAAAAAAGAATGTTCAGCAATGAAATATTTATTATAAGCACACATACAGACAGAGAGAGGGAGAGAGAGAGAAAAAAATACATAACTCTGTTATGACCAGCTCCTTTATGTGTACCAAATAATTAAGCCTACATTAAAAATTCTTCACATACAAAGATAGGCAGTTACTGCTGAAGTTATCAATATGACAGCCTGTTTATATCATTAACACACTTTTCTTCTGTCATGCAAATTTTTCTAAAATCATAAAAGTTTTGCAATATTAGAATGTAAAGTTCTAGGAAATAAAAGGAATGAAAATGGGCATAAACAAGCTCCGCAACCTGTACTGAATTATTAGAAATTTATAGAAATTATTTTACTGAATTATTAATAAATTAGGAAAAAAACAAGAAAGGAAAATAGTATATTTTCAAATTTGGTAAACTTTCCTTTTTTGAAAAAGAAAAATCAATAAAGAACAAATCATAAGTCACCACTTTTTCTCTTTTTTTTTTTTTTCTTTTTGGAATTTCCTATTGCAAGAATAAAATCACCATTGTCCTATAAAGGTTCATTTTCATATTACATAGTAAAAGGTTTCCAATCAAATTATTTCTGCCATTTCTGATTGTCACATTTTCAAAATATTGATGTTATCAGGTAAGATGCATCAGAGATAATTTTCAAAACTTGAATCTGAAACGCAGTCAATGGTAAATCTACAATTCATAAAAATCCATAGCCAGCTTTGACTTCCAATATTTCAGTGTTGCTGTAACAGTCCTATTATTTCCTTCTTGGCTTTGGTTGTGAAAAACATTTCATCCTCTAATTTTAATACAATATTGTGTGTCCCAGAGTTCCACCTTTTGTATTAAACAGCCATCTTTCTCCTTGACAATTCATAATATATGTGGCATCAACAGGCAAATGATTTATTCAGACGCAGAAGAAATATCTGACAGCTGATTAAGCTGTCATATTTTCCCCAGTAACTCAACTTATCAAAACATTAACCAGCACTCTAGTGAATCACCAAGGCAATATTCACCAGATGCAGTATCTGCAATGAACTTATTTTGGATAATAAACTAGAAAATACTTCTGGGGAATTGGGGAGGATTGCAAAGGACTGCCATTTCACACATATGGTGAGTAGTCTATATTACTCACAGTCCTGTAAACTATCTGAAAAAAAAAATGGATAATGGCCAAGAAGTCCAAATGGATATGATCAAGAACTGTACCTCAGGTAGTTTAGCAAATTACCTAACTACATCTGTTAAGTCATCCACACATATGCAAATGAGCCGAGAGCTCAAATCAGTAATGTCTGAAAAAGATTCTCTTCTGATGCTTGGAGTTGAGAATCACCACTAACAAACATTACTGGTAAGACAGGAGAATACAGAACACTGAAAACTTAATTTTTTTGCTTAAATAATGTTTGCACTTGTGCAGTGATGCAAGGGTTTAACAATAATTTGTAAAAATATGTGATTGAGTAACTGAGATCATATGCAATACTCAGATAATGTGCAGGTGTGGGGTGAAACTTAGCACTGTTGCAGGAAACCTAACAAGTGGTAAGAAAGAGTTCCTCCATATTTGAGAGGGGAAAAACAGTGTTGTATTCTAGCACTTCTATTAAGCACAAATATATATATATAATGACACCGCAAGGGCCCTGAGCGCAACAAGTTCTGCAGCCTTCCCCCATCCCATCCCTCTCACTTCCCCTCCTGGGGCTGGGGTGCGGGAGGCTGGGGACACCTCTGCTGCCAGGCGGCAGTGACCTGGGATAAGGTCTGGGCTTAGCCTCCATGGGTCTCTCCTCCTGCCGTGGGGGCTGCGCTGGAGCTCAGATGCTTTGCCCTGGCCCTCTCCTGGGCTGCACTGTAGGGATTCCCGGGCCATGACACCCCCTTGCTGATCCTTGCCTTGCTGACTTGCCTTCCCAACATGACCTCCGACATGCCTTGGGTGGCCACCCTGGGGCAGCTCTGGCTGGACCTGCTCTCGCTTTCCTTGCTCAGCGCTGCAGGACCACATCCCGCATCAGGGCTCTGCAGCATCCCCATGCACTGGTGTGTAAATATGTGTGTCCCTGTGAGAGAGAGAAGGAAGGTGACAGAGGGATACTGCTTATAGCACTGCTCTCTGCCTGTCTCCTCTGACCTGTACCGAACAGATCTGAGCCGCTGGGAGGAATTGTGGCAATTTCAATAAGTACCTGCTGGGGAAAGTGAGAAATCACTTGTTTCTCCTGTCTCTGTAGAAGCCCACAGGCAAATGGCTAAAAAGCCATAAACAGAGAAACTGAGAATGGAAATTTTCAATACTTCCAAAATTCATGTTTTGAATTTTGTCACAAGCTTTTTGTCCTGTTAAGGAACAATAGTTTAAAATTCTTTCCCTTCCCATGGAGCAAATTTCTGCACAGCTTTACTCTTTAACTGATCTTTCCTGAAAAAAATACCCAAGAGGTAAGCAATTAACAGTCCCTTCCCAATTTCTGTCAGCAAGAGTTATCTGACTTTTATCTGGGGGTTGAAAATCAACTTTTAAAAGTATTCTCACTGCTTAATGAAGTCCATATAATTGTTGGATGAGACACGCAACAGACAAGTATATAAAAATATATTTATGATACTATTCTGAAATTCAAGCCCAGACCTCTAAACAAGGTCACCATAGCTCTTTCTGTGCTGCTTGATGAAACACGTCATGGCTCTGTGCTTCAATGTGAAGTACAAATAATGAGTACTTACTTCCTAAAACCATCAGTTATGCAAAATAACTTCAGAGTGTGGAAGGCGTGGGGGAAGGGTGTGCCAAGACCCTCAGTATTGGCCTGGTTTCACTCTGACTGAAGTTAGCAAGAATTTTCCAGAGTTTAGCAAGAGTATCAGTAAGCTAATATTACTTCCATTTAAAAATCTCATCCTTAATACTTCCAAGCAGCTTCGAACGCCTGAAGTGAAAAGCCCCTTTAGAAGTGCAAAATCATTGCATTATCATTATATTGCGGCTGGTTTACTTTTCTTAAAAACTGCTTAAAAGAAAACCTGTTTTCAATTAATTGAAAGAGTTAGGGCTTCCTGAGAAGAACAGCATAAGTAAAGTTTAATTTAAAAGTCATAGGTTATTATTTCTGGTTTTAGAGAAAACATACTTATACACATCATTCTTTATTTTGCATACAGAAAAGAAACCTGTAATCTGATATAATCTTCTGAACATAAATAGTTCTCTTTTTTTCTTAACCAAGTAATTAATTTACATCAGCAATAACATTATTTTTTCTATTAAAATCTCACCAATGGCACAAAAAAGAATTAGAATAAATGTCATGCTATAATTTCAGAGGTAATCAGAAGTTAATATCAATACATAATGTTGAAAACACCTTTTGGATTTCTGAACATTGTCTGAAGAAAGCACAAGGAAATATTTCTTACATCTGTAATGAGTCTTAGAAAAAGAATGTGAAGAAATATAGGAAGATGGTTGAAGTTCAAAAAAAATTAAACCCAGAGCTTTGAGAGATACTGCAGGTTAATATGATTGAATAATAAAACTCCTTTAAATATAAGAAAAATGCTAACCTGAGGTGTACTTTCTTGCCTTTTTTTCAAGTCCTGCCTGATGTCTACACCATTATTTCCAGGCTAAATTAAAATCCACTGTTAAATTTGTGTTTGCTAATATGATAGCCCATAACCTTAGGGCTGGATGGGAAGGAGAGAAATTGCATCATTGCAGGGCTGCTTCCTTTCACGTGCATGGGAACAATTTTACAGTAAGTGTTTTTAGAGTGCTGGGGGGTATAAGCCACTTTTATTTGGGTACCCTTAGCTGCACTCAAAGGCTGTAAGCAGAAGTATAGAGAATTTATGTGAACACATAATTTAATCACGAGCTAACAGACATAACAGGTAGCTTAGACTAACATGCCATGAAGTTAAACGTGAGTATGCTCACCACTTTCAGTGCAGGCACCCAGTGAGAGCCTCTGCAGGCCAAACAGGTCATGAAGATATAGGTGTCTGTAGTTCCATGGTATAGACAGATCCACAACCTTCCTGAGTTGCTGTCTTCCAGTTCTGTTTTTACTCAGGACTTTTTATGTGTCAGGATTAGCATTTTTTTCTCTGAAATTGTTGATTTACTATTACCAACTTAGCAATTCCACTTGTGTCTTTTGGTTGCTTTTTTGTTGTTGTTTTTTTTTTTTTTTCCTCTTATCTTGAATGTCTTTAACTTATGTATTGTCAATACAATATCTCATTATTTATTCTACATTTCAGATCATTCACAACTAAGCCACCTATGTCTGTACAGATTCCCACGGAAGCAGGGAGAGTGGCAGGAGATGGACACAAGAGTTTTGAAAACCAAAGTCACTTATTTAGTAGGATAAATTTAAGAAGGATCGTAACAAGACTGACCATAGAAAGGAGAAAGCCACTTCTAGGAAGAGGTAGAATAAGCAGCTGTCCATACTTCCTCAGGAAATCTAAGAGTTCCTTCTCAAGCTGGAATAACCATCACTACAGAGCATGGGAAGATGCAAAAGCAGATAATAGGAGAGGGTTATATCCTTGTTACAACAGTCACCATTACTGCCCTTAATTTTTTTTATTAACAGCAGCAGAAACCTCTCTGAAGTTCTCTGTCAGCTCCCACCCCTCCTTTTCTGCCTTAGAAGCAGGACCCACAGTTGCCTTCTTGCCTCCACAGCAATCTCAGAAGACACTACAGCTTATTTAAAACATGGTTGTCTTCTCTTCTATTACCCATGGCTTTCCCAACTTGTATTCTTTAATTCCCATTGTCACCTCCTAAATATTCTTGCCACACTGGAAATCAGCTGATCTTCCTCCCACCCACAGACATTTCTTGTGAATTGCATTTTTCCTGTGTGGCTGATAAGCTTTTGTGAGGCCCAAACACAGAACATAAAAAGGAGCAATAAGGTTTAGTCAATATGTTTGCAAATTACAATAACTGATCAGAAGTACGCAAATTAGAAAATGTCATTGTCTTGCAAAGTTAGTGGCTTCCTTTTTTTGTTTTGTTTTGGTTTTTTTTGTTTTGTTTTGTTTTTATTTCTCAGTCACAGGGAAAGTTAGTTGTGATGGAACCAAACCATTCAGTGACATAAAATGTAAGATTTATTTCCTAAGTGGGATGGATGTATCGGGTGAATAACAGTTTCTATTCTATCTCACACATGCACACACATATACTCTGCAAAAGATGCCCACATCAGACAAGGCCTCTAGTCTAGTTGTGATCAGCACCATGGTCTCAAGGGAATGGGACACTTGTTCCACCTACTTGAGGTGTCCAAGCCCTGGATAGACAAGTGAGTTCAGCCTTTGGCAGTGATGAACACATCCATATATATGCTTCCCCCAAGAGGAGCTACTGTCTTCACTATTTATTGCTTTCTAACCTAAAAACTCTGCTTAAGCCACCAGAGGCCTTGGCTACATCACCCAAGGCCAATCTCTTTACTTTCTCCATGTCCTAAGCAATTACCTTTTGTTAACTAAACCACTATCATCTTCTGGGCTCCTGTCCTAGATGTATGACATGGATGAAAAACTGTTAACAGTTCATCTGTGCATCTTTGTTTCTTTCCCATGCATACCTAAACCATTAGAAAAGGTCAGATATAGTTCAGATCTTTAGGGTAAGACTTCTTCATAATAATTAGCTGTGCTTTGTTAGTGTTCCCAGCCCAATAATTTAATGAGATAGAGCTGGGCAGATGTAGTCAAGGTTTTAGTTAAATGGTGTTTTGTTACAGGCTTCACCCCATGGCATTCCCCCTCTAATTAATGTCACCTCCATTTAATATGTTTGTAATTTACCTTCTTCTTATTCACACAATGACATACAGCTGGCAGCAGGATAACTGTCATAGTTTTGTTTTGGAGAATAAATTCAGACAATATAGAGAGAGCTTCAAGTTTTCTTCAGATTTAAGAGCGTAATAGGTACACATGACTCGGAATAGATGTCAATTCTTAAGCAAGTAACAGCACTGAATAGTCCTAGGGTGAAGGCAACCACAGTGCTCACTCTGTAAAGAGAGGAGTTAAAATATTTTTCCTCAATTTGTCATAAAGGTACAATTATTTGTCCTCCTTTGAGCTCACGGGCATAGAGAAAGTGCCAAAAAGTGATAGATGTTCAGCTATCCCAGTCTATTCAACATATAAAGTGATAGACTTCCTCAAATACAGAACAAATGATTGCAACATAAAAGCAGATGAAGAGCCATATCCTTGTAACTGATGCAATGTCTTCATACAGGCATACCCTCCATAAAAATGAGGGAAAGGGCTAGGCCTCTATAATCTAGTGGGTAGAAGAAGAGTGTATGAAGGATAGTATGGGTGCTAGTCAGTCCTTATGTCTATTAATTTAGAAATATTTATTTCTGTGACTAGCAGTCTTCTTACCATTCTTACCACCACTTCTTCTTAGTCCTTGCCCCTATTCACTCGCTCAGTATTATTATCTGCCCCATTTAATGCTTCTCATCTATCTTGCACTCGTGTTTATCAACTCATTTTTTGTTTCTTCTTTTTCCTCATTCCCCTTGTAGATCAGTAGATCCATTTAGTATAAAGAAGAGAAGGTGGAAAAAATAACTTGAACTGAAGAAAGCACACCAGGTCAAGATGAAATTCAGTGTTCTGTTTGTGAAACTGTCTACAAACAGATGTTGAGGAAAGAATATGAACAGGACAATAATGCTACTCGCCAGTATTCTTTCACTGTCCAAATACTCCCAGCTCAAGGGATTTTTTGAGTCAGATACAGTTCCTATATGTGCTTAGTAAACGTCTGTGGATTTTCCTTTTATGTACTGTAGAAGTACCATGTATTCCTTAACCAGCATTAACTTTTTACTATCTGCAGTAAGTTCTAAGGTTGTGTGTGACCAAATTTCTCTCTTTTTTTCTTTTTTTTTTTTTTTTTTGTTGGTTTGGTTTGAGCCTAGCATTGTAAATTATTGATGTACAGAAAGAGCAATTCATGTGCTCCATGGAAGCTAGAACAAATAATAAGGAGGCAAGGTTGCAGCAGGTAAGATTTAGGGTTTAGGAAAGAATTTAGGAAAAAACATGTAGCTGTAACCTCTAGACTGTTTGAGAATATTGGAAAGTTGCAAACATCAGTGAGGAAACTCTGATATAGTTTATCCAACATTTGAATGGGTTGCATTTATTTCCTGATGTATCTTTTGAAATATTTTCTATGAGATTATGAAGCATACAGGTAATTTCCTTCACCTCTTATCTGCTAGAAGAAAAATAAATATTACAGTAATTACAGTTAACCTTCTAAGCTGTCTTAACTTTATTTTTCTTGTTTATTATTATTGGCTTTTGTTATCAGTCACTGTATTGTGTCTAATTCAAATCATATAGTACTGATGCTGGACAATGGTGGTTTCACAAATTTTAGTAAGGACTCAAAAATTATTTATAATTTTTTTTGGTGGTGGTCGTGGCTTTTTCCCTATTCCTAAGACTTCCCTGAGACTGAATACATAGTCAGTGAAAGAAAGCTGGTGTTTAACTGGCATAATAGTTGAGGAAGTTTGGTTTTGCTAGTTATACGCATTAAAATTTTCTTTTGCATCTCTTCTAAAAGTCCTTCTCATTTCAGAAGGCAGTGACTGTTAATAGATATACAAAAGATGACAAAAAATAATCAGTCAGAATCTAACTTGAAATTGTATTTCAGCAACAGCCTTCATGTTAATTGCCATTCTGGTAGCAGTTTTTAGATGATACTGGAACAAGAACACCAATCAGCCTGGCACACCAAAATCTTCCTCAATAACCTCACTTACATCCCTTTGCATTTGGCTTGGAGAATATGACATGTAGGAGAGGTACCAGTCAAATTCAGCCTCCCAAATCACAACTGAAATGAATAAATAAGTTTCATACCACCCCCAGAATGCATCATTGCAGTAATCTTTAAATTACAGCAATTAGTACATTGCGTTATTCATACCTGCCATTAGTCTCCAATGTTGCACTCCAGAAATGCAGATATTTGCATGCCACATGGATAATCCCTTCTGAAATAAACTCTTGAAATTCACCGTAAAATGAAATTACAATGTATAACAGTTAACTCATGGTTAGATTTTCATAAACTTCATTTGTGTTATAATTTTAATCTAACATGTCTTGCTGCTTTTTTCATGGCAACAGGCAGACTGTGTTGCTTCATGCACAGTACAGCTACTCAACTGTATAAACACAGACAAAAGAAAGATTCTCTATTTCAGCACTCATCGTAGTAGAAATGTTCCCAATTTGCAAGTTTATGTATTTAAGTGCAAATTTAAATCCAAGTTTCTCTGTATTCTGTGACTCTTGGCAGGAATATCTTGAAATTCAACTAGTCTTTCTCTGACTTACCTAAACTGTTTGAGATTTATTGTTTTTTAAAAGTATCCTTTTTCAAAATATATCTGGTTAGTATTAGTCACTTCTATCAATTTTGTGAACATCTTTACTCAAATGTGGGAATGAATCTTTTGTGTTTGTGATACCAGACTTTATGTGAGGGGAAACATTTTCTGAAAATTTATATTGTTTTGTGAAACACTCTCAGAAAATCTACAGTGATCATGTAGGTCACCATGATACAAAGTGAAAGAATTTTCAGGTGTCACTATTTAGATTGTGACTATTATAGCAGAAACACAGGAACAAAGGCAGTTTCCAGAAGAAAAATAATAGTGAAAAAACCCCCAGCTTGCTCTTTTTCTTTTGTTATTGTTGTTGTTGTTGTTTGTTTGTTTGTTTGGGGTTTTTTTTTAGAAGTTTACTTCAAAAAGGAAGAAATGGAAAAATACCACATGGGAACAACATTAGATATCAACAATGATGAAACAAAACTACGTTCAGATTTTTTTTTTCCTCTTCAGTATACTTTAACTCTTTTTATGTAGGAAATTTTATCTCTTTTTGTAAGCATCAGACTTTTTCATGTGTATTCTTCATTTTGAAATCTTTTCTAGAAGAGTGATCCCACGGTCCTAAAATATCCAAAGGGCCTGTCTATCTCACATTAATTTTCCAATTTTGAGATTTAAGAGTCTTAACTATGGTTCTGAACTGATGTGTTTATTTTCAGGGAGCCAATACTAACAAATGGAATTCAGTACTTCAAATTAGAAAATCCCAAAGAAGGTAAACTTGATTTTCAAGGTTATGACTGTAGTTTTGTTGAGATCCAAATGAATCTCTTAAAAACTCTTAAGTACTACTTTCCAATAGTTATAAAAAATATAAGTAATACAGTCACATTTAATAGTTCTTTCAAGTTTGCATGTATTCAAGTATTAAGAAATATTTGAGTCGTGCTGCGTTCATACTCCCACAATGACTTAAGACTGTATTTATTTAACTTAAGTTGATTCATCTATCTCCATTCACTTAAGACCACCTAAGAACTCTGATCCTGTATGCTTTGCAGAGGCTATACAGGTAATATATTTAAAAATCTAAGTAGTGTCTACAAACAGTTTATAGGAATTTGAAATTAATGATCTGAAGCTGAAATTCTTAGATCCAAGCATTTCAATATTTAATCATACCTTTCATGCCATTGTTAATGCAACATAGCACAAACAAACAGATGCCAAGCTTCTAAGATTCAACGCTTGAAGAAATACTAAGCAAGTAGAACTTATTCTCACTGGAAATAAAGAAACCTCATGATGTCCTATTTAAAGCACTACTCTTTCAAAGATGGTGAATAACACTGATCCAAGTAAGGATTTACAGTTGCAAAGAATGTTATGATCTAAAAATGAAGTAAAAAAAGCATAAATAATTTTTTGTAAAACATTTCCTTTTCTCATATATAATATTGTAGACAGGAAACGAATGGAAGATGCATTTTTGATGTTTATATTCAAGAAAATAATCAAGAAATAAAATGTTCAAATATATAGAGGGGGTTGTGTTTGGGTTTTTTTTCATGTAACGGTTGATTTCCAAACAAATAATGAAAAGAAAGTTGATAGGCTTAGTTATGTACTGAAAATATCATAAGCTGATTTCAGTCCTCCTTTAGGGCTCTGCTGGAGAGAGCGCTTCAGGACAGGTACACACCAACCAGACTGGCCAGATGACTATGAAAAGACTCACTGTGCAGAATGTCATCACAAGGTTTATGATCTAGTAAAGGTCTTGTGTAGTAATGGATTTCAGATACATAAAATATGATTAAAATGTTATTTTTATTTCCCCCCCCCCTCCCCCAACTCTGAGAAGCAGGTACTGGGACATATCTCGGTCTTGGAAGGCTTAGTATAAAGCAATAAAGAATGAAAAGGTTTCTTCTCTTTCTGCTAATGAGGGATTTTCCAGGACATTTTCTGGACATTGTTATGAAAAGTTTAGATTGAGAAGATAGCTTTTTCTTCTTTCAAGAGTTTGATGAGATTGCAAATTATTCCAGTGCTCTTAACATATTAAAAAACATATTTATTCATATTCAGTAATTAATTATCAATATAAATGTCCCTGAGTTGTAGGGAGGTGGCTAGTCCCAGTCATTCACAGAGCTGAAAGAAAAAAATACCAACTAGGATGTACAGGTTCAACATGGTGTTGAACCAGGAAATTATTTCGGCATCATACAAACCAACCTAATAGCTGTTCATTTTCTAGGTGAGAAAGTTCAACATTAATTTTAAATTGAAATAGCTTTTTCAGCAATAAGAATACTGCAGATTACTTCACCTGTGCAACCTTGGGAAGTAATCAGCAATAAGAATACTGCAGATTACTTCACCTGTGCAACCTTGGGAAGTGCTTCAATAGCAAACCTAGCGGATCAGTTAAATGTAAGTGCTACACTGAACCTGTCCTTTGAGGGAGCAAAATCCTATTGAAGAGCAATTTCTCCAATACAATGAAAATGGAAAATTGATTTACAGTCTAAATGTGTCAGTTAGTATAGAGTTATAACGAGGGTCTATAGAATGTCAGATAAAGGAACAGAGGACTGAATGGGGGAATAGATAACACTTCAGTATAAATGAAGTATAATCGTTCAATCAATAGTTTGCTTTAAAAATTTAGGTAAGATTTCATTAGACCGATCGATCAAACAGGTATCGCTTTGTACAGAGAGCAATGAACTGCAAGTTTATGGTGGGAAAACACTCGCTCAAAAAAGAGTTAAAAGGATTAAAAGCCACTAAAATGCACTGAAGCAGATCTTTCTAATGAATAGTTTTTAACACTAGCTAAATAGTATCCTTTATCTTTCTTTCCTTCTCCCTCCCCACCCTACTTCTGTGTCAGCAAAGACAGCCGCTGAGGTAGGCTGGTTGCTGCAAGGAGTTTTTCAATTCCAGGTGTTGTTGCAACGTGGCAGGTATGATGCATTCTTTAGGTATGAAGCAGCTGCTGATAAGAGTAAAATCCATAAAATGTGAAGCATAGCATTCAGTTTCAAAGCACTTCATACAAATAGATGTTTGCCTAAAGGATCATTCCCCAAGTATCGATACAACCATTTTTTAACTGGTTTAAGCATCCCTCCTCCTGCTTTTAAGAGGTTCAGCAATCTAATCAGGGAGCAGCAGCAACACTATGTGATTTACAGCACATTAAAAAATGCAAATACTCAAACAAATAATGGGAACAGACATGATTGCTGTCTATAAATATCTCAGGAGCGAGCAGGATAGAAAAACGCCCCAGAGAAGAAAGAGCTATTTAAGCTAAAGGACAATGCTGGCAATTGGCAATGAATAAATTTAGAGTGAAAATTAGAAGATTTCTAACTATTAGTAGAGTCAGAGTATGGAACAAACTCCCAAAGGGAGTAGTGAAGGAAAAATACCTACCAGCTTTCAAAGTACATCCAAACAAGTTTATGAAAGGGATTACAGAATAGCAGGAGATTGAGCTAGTTTGCCCAGATCATTTCCAGTCGTACGTCATAACTTAATAAACATGATGAAGAGATGAACAATGATTCATAGGGTTATACCAATGTCTGTCTCTTTCAGTTGGCTGGAAATGGTATGTTAAGTAGGAAAAAATACTATATTCACTGAATAAAATTTGTTGCACATGCTTTGAAAATCTGAAGTGAAGAATAATTTGATCTCATGGGCCTATTTCCCAGACACACCAATCATGTATTTCAGAAAAGGATACATAAGTGAACTGAAGCTTATAAATGCTCCTCTGGCTAGATAGTATGATTTAGTGCGGGCATAGAACCGCATAGCCCCTTAAGAGCATTCCTAAGAAAGTACGACATTGCCTAACCTTCTTACCACCCCTATTTTACCAAAGTTCTCTAAAAAAATCAGTTGCAAAGCATGTATTAGAAATTCTGACACCAACCTAAGTCACTGCTGGAATGTCCATAGACCTGAATGGAGTTTCCATTCCACTTGGAGCTTCGCAGTGCTGTTATTTAATTGCGTATCAAGTTTCTCTAGCCTTTGAAGCAAGTATTTGCAAACCCGACTCAACAATTGCATAGTACTGTGCTAGACATACTTGTCTAAAAGTCAAGTCTTCCTTTTTAGTTGATTTATGTTTCAAAACAGACATGTTAAATATGTGAAACTCTCTACAGTAGCATGCACCAAAACCAAAAAGAACAAAAAAAATCAGAAGTGCTTACCATTTCTAATGTTTGATAGCCATGTAGAAAATGCAGTTTGGCTGATGGCATTAGTGCATCAACAAATGGTGTGACTCAAAAACCAACTTAAATAGAAAAAGTACATCCAAAGTGGTAGATTAAAATATAACACCAACAAAATTATTATTATGGGTTTTGCAGAAAAATGTCAATAACTGATCTCAAAGTAATTTCACTGACAGACAGTGCAATGAAGAGCATTGACATTTTAATTGTTCATTGGCATTTCATTTAAAAAGTTTTAAGACATAACGATAAGCCTTGTTAGAAGGACAGTTTATCTGAATCTCTGAGATTACTCCTTGGTGGCAGTAAACTTTGCTTAATTACCATTTGTCTTGAAATAGATAATGTTGTTATTAATTTTTATTAGTGAAATCTATACAGGACTGAGAGATGTCTGTTTCCCATTGTGCTATATCCAGTACAGAGACCTAATTCTGCCCAAACAGTTTTGGACATGGGAGAAAAAAATGCACAGAGCACTTAACATTTCCCAGAGTCAAAAAGCTAATCATTATCTAAAGACACATTCTCCGCTTCCCTCAGTCTGAGTCCTTACAGTCTTTTATGTATTTGACCTTATTTCTTGAAGTTTGTCTTAAATCCATAAATTCTTATCCTGGGAAGGATAGAAGGGGAGATTGTTCTCAAATTACTGCTTCTAGAAGCCACTGCCCTTTGGTCAAGTAAGGCAATGTAATGGTCTCTTATGCCCTTGAAAATCCTGGAATGGTATTTCAGATCTGGCAAACAAACTATAGCAACTGCACAAAGAGTATTTATGAAAAAATGCCAAACCTAATCAGAGACTAGGGAAGAGAAAGAAATGATCATTCCAGTGGGAAGATAAAAACTCTGTTCAGCCACTTGAAGAGAACCTTTAGGCTGCGAATTTCAAGGCTGAGAGCCTCCTGTTATGAAGGAGGAAAAGTGGTGATGGGAAAATAAATATTTCCCTTGATCTGTAAAATAGGATACATGTGTACAACACTCACACTCCAGAAACACTTCTCAGAATCCAAGAATTTTCTTTGTTTGATGAATGAGCTAACATGTAAGCTATGCAGCTCTGCTCTTTCCCCCGCTTCTGTTCTAATTCTTATGTCTTACTTCATCATAATCATGTATCAGAAGGAGAAGAGAACAGTATTACTTCGAGCAGCCTAGATAGTGTTGCCAAAGATTTCTTCCTGGGCAATGAAAAAAATTTGAATTTTGAGAACACCATCAGGAATGAGTCTTTCTCCTTAGTAAATATTTAACAAGCACATGATAATTTAAAAGATAGATTACAATGATAACTTAAACTCACTTCTGTTTGCTTCTTCACTGTTGGTGTTTTTTTCCTAAGATAGCAACTTAGGTCTATCTTGTGAGAGGTTCAGTCCTGTACATTATTAGATGTAATCCCTTATAAAGTTTAGACAGAGTAACACTGAGTTTCTCTGTCACTGTAGAATTTAACAGTTCTATTTGAAAAGTCAGACTAGGAGAAGTTAAAGCCAAACAGAAATGTGCTTAACCTAGTTTAAGTGGTGGTAAAGTGGTGGGAGAGTATGGCAAACTAGGATTTAGACACTTAAATTCTTTTTCTTTTATCAAGCATAGCTTTGAACTTGGCATGTGAAATCTTTTTTAGACTAGAATTCAGAGTTCTCAACTTCTTTCTACAGTTTAGCACTTAGGCTAGACTTGTCATGTACTTGCTCAATGCCTAACTAAATAACCAAGGTAGAAAGAACAGTCAAACATGTTTACGTGACATTGGAGCCAGCAGTACCACTACTTCCTTAAAAACATCCTTATGTTATTACTCCCCACTCCTCACTGCTGGGCTCAGTGAACATCGCAATGCATTTTTGCACAAAGGCTCACACACCTCACTGACAGGTGATTGGAATATTTTCTTAATCAGTAATGAATACATGTTTAAACTCCAGGAAGGGACCGAGCCTGTATCTCCTATACCCATGGTGAAAGTTTAATTTTAAAATTGCTGGATGTGTTAGATGTTGTCTCTTCTATCTTTACCATTTTAAGGTATCTTGACTAGTAGACGTCACTGAAAACGTGTATTGTGCCATAATAAACTGCCAAGCAGCTGAGGAAATCTGTTGATCAAAGTAAATATCCAAGTGTTGCTTCTGCAGAGAAGCTGGAATGTCCTTTTAAAATGTCTGAGACTTTTCCATGGCTTGGTAAGCTCTGAGAAGTAGCAACCAGAAATTTTCCTTTGCTCAACAATTGCAACTTTATCCTTATTTATATTAAAAGGATGTCTTAGAACTAATTAAATGGTATCATTGAAAAAATTGTGCAAGACATTTATTAGTCAGTCTGCCAGGTGCTTCTTCCAAACATGTAGGTGAATTTCCCATCTGTGAAGAATTTCTGAGAACTTGTTAATAAAAATAAAGACCCATTGTTTTTCTAATTAGGCTATATTGTGGATATGTAAAAATAAGTTACAACATTTTAGCAACTAAAGAAAAGAATGATTTCGATTTTGACATTACACATTACTAGGATAAACATCTGTGTGTCTTATTTGCTGTAATGAGCAATTAATGGCTAAAACATAAACCATCCAATATTAAAAAAAATAATATAAGGATAAGAAGTATTTTGCTTCCAGCTTACATTAGTCATTCTTTAATGTTTATTCTCCTTCAATTCTGATTACAAAGATGCACTATATTGCTGCTGAGCTATAATCAATTTAACATTTTTATTTTTAATAACAGTTTGTGTATTCATTTCAGTTTGTGATGATGATCCCAGAACATTATAATAATTTGCATCTCACTTCCAAATGAGAAATGATTTTATTTGCATGGTTAATTTCTCAGCAATTTCCCTTAATTTCAAGATGAATCTGTTTTTCAAATTTGTCTATTATGTAAGAAACAAACAAACACCCACCCCCCCATCCCCTGAATCCCTTAGTGCTCCTAAGACCTTTATATCAATCTTTTTTCAATTAATTGTCTTAAACTGTAACACTGTAGCAGAGTTGTTAAGCACTAGCAGGTTGCACAAAGGCTGTGGAGTCTCTGTCCTTGGGGATTTTCAAAACTTTGTTGGTCACAGCCCTGGGCAACCGGCTCCAGCTTTGGAGTCAGCCCTGCTTTGAATCAGAGCTTCCACAGGATGACCTTGAGACCTCTGAATTAATATTCAGGAAACCTCGGTGCACAAATATGCTTTTAATCTTAGCACAACACACACATTTTTCAGTTAGTTGGTACTGCTGAAAAGTGTCAGAATTTAAGAAAAAGTGTTGTTTATGTTCATAATGTGTTATAAAAGTACCATAAAAGTCTGAAACTCTTTTTAGAAATTTTCTCATAACAGGAATTTAAAACCCAGATTTATAAAAATGTCAAAATCTTGAAGAACAATATTTATAAATTTCATCAAAATCATAAAATTTAACTTTTTGTTTCTGTACATAGAGAACACATTTATAGCTTTTATTTGGAACTGTGAAGGTTTAAAATTTGTTGTGTCACTTTTTAAAAATTAGTGTTAACATTTTCATGTAATGATTAAAAAAAAAATCAGAACAATTAAAAAATTATTAAAAGCCACGAAAAAAGAATGGGTCACATGGGGCTACATAGCTGGGAAGAGAGACACAAGAAGAGCCCAAGCTGAAGAGAAGTGAAACTTTTGAGCGTCCTCACAGCAGAAACAAAGAAGTGCCTTACATAGCTGTGCTTGCTATTTGGGATAGCTGCAGCCAGGAGAAGTCAGACAATGTGTATGCCTCGCTGTCCTCTGTAACTTTAACATAACTTCTTTATATAGCTTTTCCAGGAGTCCGGGACCAGCTCTGAGAGCTGTCTCAGACTGGAACATTCCCTGCTTCAAGCTGAGGAAGATAGTGCGCTTCTCAGAAAGGGAACCTGCCGTGCCCTGTCTTGGACTAGGGGTACTTTCCAGCTCAAGGTCTTTGGCAGTGGCTCTAGCAGGAATGCAGATTATTTTAGGAATTAGGGATAATTATATTCTGGTCGACTTGTGAAACCATTTGCTTAAAAAAGCGCTAAGACACTTTTAATTTAAAAGTAGAAGACATAATCCTACTTGAGACTGATAAGGCCCAAAGTCTTTATCAGCTACTTAGCTGGTAGAGAGCTTTGGGATGGAAAGGACTAATTCACCTGCTTCAGACTAAGCCTGCAAAAGAGCTCTCTAGAAAACCTGCTCACATAATTGAGGGTCTAGCATCATTTAAGTGCTGGATTTATGGCAGCTGCGTCACATCTGTCAGACACCTGCAGTTTAAGTCCAGGCAGGACAGATAGCATCAAATGGAGGCTTGTACAAATTATATTTCATTACATTCTGCTCTAAATCTCTGCCTGGCATTTCAGGTACATTGATCCTTTGTGCTAGAGACATAGTTTTCCTTCTCATTCAAGATAAATTTAAGGATGCACATTGGTTTCTGTACACATATCACTACAAACAGGGAGGACTCTCTTGTTCTCTCTTTCTCTCTCTCTCACACACCTGAGTATACATGTGAATATAAGCTGAATAATTAGGTGTAGCACCTAAGACATTAACTTCTGATAAAGCTTCAGAAGAAATTGAACTATGTGGCCCAAGCAGTTCTCCAGTATAGTAATAAAGAAAAATATGCCACAAGCCTAAGGTCTGCTTCATCCTTGTAGGATGGGTATACCCAATATGCCCTAAAAAGTTCACCTCACTCCTTTCCTCGGTCACCTCATTTCTACCTGTGTAGACTTCAGCATGGAGTTAAATATTACAGTTAGCTGAGGTGTTTTCTCTGTGCATGCTAGTGAAATAATTTATCCACATGACCCAAAGCAAATATCCAAGCCACATGCATATACTTAAAGTGGTTTTAATCAGTTTTGATTGAGTTTAATCAAACATTTACTTTGTTTTTTCTCATTGCTTATAATTATGTAATTTGTTGTTTAAATAGGAAAAACAGGACACTTAAGGAACACTGAGAGGAAGGCACTATGCAACTCCGTAAGCAGTCATGTAATACACACTAAATTAAATAGGGTTCACAAGACCACTTTCTGTATGCCTGTCTGTACTCAATAAACTCTGAAAACACTTCTCAACACCTTATAAGAAGCACAAGATCATTATTAAGCTAGAATGCACTACATGAGAAAAGCAAGAATAGTGCTAAGGATTTAAGCTTATAGAGTATCAAGTAATTCCTTATATACAAACAACTGAATACTCCTAATAAGCAGATCAGACCCTGTGCTAAAGAGGAAGGCAGGAGTTCACAGCAATTCCTTTTTCGCTGACTTGAGAGAAAATGCCTTTTTTAACCCCAAACCTTAGAACTGCCTGAATCACAAACATGAGAGAGACCAGACACCTCAGAGGTTCTACAAGGTGTTAGAGACACTGGAATAACCCCACTGACCATCCCCTGCTTGGATTGTGGGGTTTGGGAGAAATGCTTTCCTCTAATTTCCTATAATTTCTACTTCCAAGACTTTACTATCCTGTTATATAAGCTCTCAAAAAAAAAAAACAACCAACCCCAAACCCAACAAATGCCCATTTGAAAAAAACCCTTAAATTCACACAAAATTGTCATTTCAGCTACAAAGAGAGATTCTTGGGTATTTGGAATGGGGAGGTTCTCAATCTGTTCACAATCTGATGGCAAATAGTTAGCTGTTTTCCCATTAATAGTCATAAAAAAACCCTATAGAAAACAAATCATTTATCCAGCTACTTCAATAATAAAAAGTATCCCAGAAGTCTACACTTTCAGTGGTAAAACTAGTTAAATAATATAAATCA
>VZTQ01005850.1:0-23601 GCA_013400755.1 Pelecanoides urinatrix
CAAGATTCCGCTGATGGCACCAGGCCCTGACCCTTGTGTTAATCAGGTGTGTTTTCCAGTTCCTTTCAGTATTCTTCCCTCCCACTGAAGGGATTGAGGAAAATTTAATGAGATAGGAAAAAGTGAGAGTTTGTAGATAATGAAAACTAAGTTTTAGGCATACATTCTGATAGTCTCTGTTAAGTGTCGTTCCAGGGCTGTGCCATAAGCACTGCACCAGCATCATTCTACTCCAGTTGTGTACCACTTAACTACTAAATTTAAAACAAAGTTTAACAATTAATTAGCTTTTTCACCTCAGTAAACATACATGTAGACTTACAGGTTTTTCAGATTTTTTTTTTTTTCTTTTACCAAAGTGAACTATTCAAAACAATAAATGGGGACATCACAAATGACTGACTGTGGAGTGCTGTGATCTGTCGGGGCTTGTTGCAAGCCAAGCAATCTCTGTTAGAGAATCTTTACAGGGGTTTACCCTTCAATCTTCTGTAATTGCCATTCTGGTTTGTGCAGCAGTTACTCTCTCAAGTGAGAGCATTCCGTAAATGAAAACATGAAACTCTTAAGTGAAGACCAATTTTTAAAATTTAGAGATAAACTTGCAGTAAGAGAGTAAAGATGATGTTTAAACAGGAGCAGTAACAACTTCCCATGTCTGTTGTGTTAAAGTTTGTAAGAATACTGCTGAAGATGCAGGCAGATAAGTTCTTTGAGGACAGAAATAAACAATATCCTTAATTTATCTCTATTGGTGTTTTATTTCTTTTCATTTTATTTGTTTTATCAATATTTGACTTTTCAGAAACTTATCTGTAAATCTGTGAAAGTATGGAATAAGCAAGGAGTCTTTTTGGCATTAAAAGATCTGAAGTCCAGGTCTACTAGACAGGATATTTTTATTCTATTTTCTATGAAAACAATGGGTTATAGGAATTACTAGTGCTTTTAGAGAATTTTTTTTTCTTTGCTGATTTAAATTATAGCAACTTTACATGTTGAAATTACAAATAGATATTTGCAAGTTTTAAAATCTGTATATGAACAAAATATGAAGACCTTTAAACTGCATAAACCCCAGCTGACTACATGTGATAGAGATGGTGGTGGAATATTTAGCTTTATGTCTGTGTTTTCAAATTGTTAGTTGTTATTTAAAATATACTCAATCTCTGTTACACCCCTCTGGTTTTTAGGCAGTGGTGGTGCAGGTACCTGATATACCTGTAACTCCTTGTTGATATCACTAGTAGTCAGATAAATGAGTTCTTATTATTTATATTTATTATTTTGTGTATCCATGTTCTGCTGGAAATCATTAATATACGGGGACCTTTTTCAAGTTATTTTTAGCCAACACCGATATTAATTCGCAGGTAGTATTTTTGAGGAACCAGTGCTGGCCATATAGGCATATCTTTGAGGTCTACATATAGTTATTATTTTCCAAAGATTTATATGACTATTAAAGCCTTTCTAAGATTTACTGTATATGAATAATATATCTTTATATTTTTTCAAAATGCATCCTTAATCTGAACCTAAATCTTAATGCTAATATTTTGTTGTAATATTTGAAAAGTCTGTGGTTCAAGGAATCAATAGTCATGCATATGATAATAAAATGAGTGTCTTAATTCACTCTTTTATACTTTGGTGTATTTTGAATGGCATTGTTATGTTAATATGATTAAGTATGTTAAAATTGCTCAGGTAGACAAATCTGTGTAATTCTTTTGGTATTAATAAGGGTGGTTATATGGAAATATATGTCCAAACATTCCAGGATGTTAGCCCTTGCTATGAAAACATATAGTGATATTTACTCCTGGGCTGCAAAATATAAGTTTTGTTAAAAGATGGAAAAATATTATGACTTGCATTGCAATTCACCAATGCCATTCCTTAAAGCAATGTCTGACATTTGTCTGAAGAGTACTTGTTCCCATTGAACTCTTTTGTTTATATACATATAAGATAGAAAAAGATATTTAAATACGTTTTGACTGTATATGTTGTCTATATACACACACACATAAATGCTTATGTATTTCTATAAATATCACAATGTAAATTCTTAATAAACAATTGTGGGGCAGGTATTATTGTTGGAATGAATCTGAATGTTGTACTAATCGTGTTCAGTTACTGCTAAAAGGCAAGTTTTGTTCTTTCAGTGGTTTTAAAAACAAGAAATTAGGGTGTTTTGTGTTTTGGACTATTCCAAGTTGAATATTTTAGTAGCTTTAATGTATGTTTTATCAATGTGTCCTGGTTTCAGCTGGGATAGAGTTAAATTTCTTCCTAGTGCTGTGTTTTGAATTTAGTATGAGAAGAATGTTGGTAACACACTGGTGTTTTTAGTTGTTGCTAAGTACCCTGCTAGTCAAAGACATTCTGCTTCCATGCTCTGCCAAGTGCACAAGAGGCTGGGAAGGAGCATAGCCAGGACAGCTGGCCCAGCTCAGAATATGAATGGTAGGCGTTCCCAGAAGTAGCGATCGCTACTTGGTTATCAGTCAGTGCAGGTGGTAAGCAACTGCATTGCACATCACTCATTTTGTATATTCTATTATTATTATTGTTATTATTATTATTATTATCATTATTGTCATCATGATCATCATTGTTATTATTTTCTCTTCCTTTTCTGTTCCATTAAACTGTCTTTATCTCAACCCACGAGTTTTTCCTTACTCTTATCCTGCCATTTCTCTCCCCGTCCCACTGGGGGGTGGGGAGTGAGCGAGCGACTGTGTGGTGTTTGGCTGCCTGCCGGGTTAAACCATGACAAAAGTTTTCTCAAATAAAAAAAAATCCAATACTTTTACATCAGATAAAAATATACAGGATGCTTTTGGTACATTTTATTTTGAGACTGCAGATGGTAGCAGACCTTGGAGGGTGTAGCTATTGAATAAAATTGCATACACAAAGACACTGGCATAATTTTTTAAAGTGCAAAGGATGTTTTCCTTTGCTCAATAGAAATACCTTGGAGGAACAGTGGAGTATTTTCATGCAATGGAAAAAATATGAAATGACGTTTCCATGGAGGATGAACACCCTGAAGGTATAGTTGGTTTGTAGATATATTTATAACATTTCTTGTAGACCATTCCACTGAATTATTTTTGGCTTTTATAGTATCAGGTTATATTAGATGTCTGTTTACAGCAGAAATATTGTAGATACTATTTTACAGCAGAAATAGATTTTGAAACAATTTCAAACGCTTATATTTTAGTTTAGTCTTTGCCTTTTAGCTCTTTGTTTCACCTACCTAGTTCTGTAATAATTTGGGTAACTAAGGATATGCAAATACATGCAAACACATATCTATAATTTGTGAATACATTTCTGTACTGTGAACTGAAACCATTTAGAGTCATATTGAATAAAATAATTTGATTCACTCATTTGCAAGCCCTGGGAAGTCATAAGGGAGTTTAATGAAGATCCATTAGTTGAAGACTGTGAAAACAGTTATGTAGATTTAACTTTGCTACATTTGATGTGTGCACTCATGATCCAGTTTTTATAGCAAAACTATTGAACTAGAAATACATATCTATCACTTTCAAAATAAATTGCAGTACTTTGCAATTAAAATGCATCACATATAACTTTAAATATAGTTTAGTCTTAATAGTAAATAAGCATGAAATATTTTTAACAGCTTTTCAATTCTGTTCTTTTTGAAATTCATAGTGTCCTCCTACAAAGACACCATTTCTTTATCTGAGCCAACATTTTAATCTGGTGAACAGTTTCCGGCTTCAGGTATTTAGGTATGTTTAGGAATCCTGTTCACCAAAAAAATACACCAAATCATGTGTTAAACAGATTCCCACTGCTTTTCATTATTTTCAGCCAGCACTTGCCTGAAGAGATCTTTTGTAGATGGCTGAGGAACGCTTTAATGGTTCTTTTTCTTCATTATCTGGTACTGTGCTTTAGCGGTTCTTTATTATTTCTCTTTTATAAATTTCTCTACTGTGGTAACACTATGAAAGTGCCTTGTACTATACTGTTCACAGTCTTGGCTCCTAACTCAGGTTCACTGGGTAGTACACTTCTGTGTTTCTAGTTGTGGATCTCAAATTGTTTCAGTATTTATTTCTGTAGAATCGTTGAATGGATTCTAAATTCTTACAGCTATTTTAAGAAAGGCTATATAAAGGATTTTTAGTGGGGCTAAACCCAGTCCATAAGATGAGATTTTGCTTGCCTTCAGTAGCAGTTTAACCCCTCGTTCCTGCGCCCCTGCCACCCTTGCTTTATGCCCTGATGTTAGGTCTGTAGAGTCACCAAATCTTGAATTGTCATAAGATAAATTTAAAAGTTTATTTTTTGTTTGTTTGTTTTTAAGCCGGTTAAATCATGGATTCAGGTAGCCATTCAGACCCACAAATAGTTATGTCAGAGAAGAGGAAATGTGTCACAGGGCTACAGTGACTGGCTAAAGGTAGAGCACCAGACCTTAAACTGGCAGCATGTTGAGCAAAGGGTATGTGAAACTGTTTCTTTGCATTTCACAAACCTGCTAAACTTTAGTCCTGCAAATCTCTTCATTTTTAAAGTCCTTCTACTTCTGTTTACTGTGCTGGGATGACCCAGCTAACTGTCTTGAGTCATGGGTCCCATTGGTCCATGAGGACTGTGTGCCTGAAAATATTTTGGCTTGTACTAGGACTGCTTCTTCTTTACAGGCTCCCTTAATGGCCTAATGAACTTTCTTATGTTTGTCACAGGAATTTAATAAGAAAGCTTGTAAAATAGTTAATAGAGGTAATTATTAAGAATATGAAATCTGAAATCACACATTATTGTTTAGTGGTGAGGGAAAAAGAAATAGCTTAATAAATCCCTTTAAAAGAATGAACCAAAGAAAGAATGTAAAGAAGAAAGGCTGTACATAGTTTTTCTTGAGCTTAAATAGAAGAATGATGGTTCTTAAAGCACATTTTAAATGTTGCCTTTTTGACCCATTTTTATTTAATCACCTCATATTTAAAAACCTGTTTTCTTATTTAAGTTGTTTTCTTAAGTAAGATGTTTCTTGTCTGTTTCTGTAATCCTATTTATCTCTGCTTGATGTATACATAACTCTTTACTAATTTTTAATTTACAGTGTGTCAAAAACATACATCCCAGGACAAATAAGTTGCAGTATGGTATGTATTTGCATATCCTTAGTTACCCAAATTATTACAGAACTAGGTAGGTGAAACAAAGAGCTAAAAGGCAAAGACTAAAGTAAAATGCCCATTAGTAACCTCTGCATTGTGCTTGCATTTTAATGGACAGGACTGTGAGAGAACGATAGGATTTCAGGATTGTGTCTGGAATTCTTATGTAATTAACAGAAATTATGCTATTATTTATCATCTGTGAAACTTTAAGAAACCACTTGACCTCTCATGTCAGAATCTGCAGGGCCATCAGTAAATAAAAGTAATTTTATTATTTGGACCTTGAATGTATTAGATTTGAGAATCAGTGAGACTGACTAAAGGGCAGATCTAGAGGTTAGATTTTTATGATTTTATTTTTTTTTCCCAGAGAGAATACTTTAAGTGCTTTAAATAAGAATAGAAAAAAAAGGAATCATATACTTCCAGAATATTTACTCTGCTTTTATATACTACATAATATGCAATTAAATATATTCATGCTTTGTTTTTTATTTAGCTGGGTCTCATTTTAAATGAGACTTTCTCCCTCTAAGTCATCTCCAAGTCACAAGTTTTAAACTAAGATTTCATTCATAAAAATGTGTTCATGGATGGAAACAAATGGATTGCCTCATGTATTGAAACATATGTTGTGAGATGAATATGTATGCCCTTAGATATTTCAAAACAGGACTTAGCCAAAACTGAAAAAAGTATCTGTCAGGTAAAAGGTCAATATTGGTACTGTAAAAAATATTTGTGGTTGTAAAAAACCTAGGTTGTTAGTAAAATGCTCACTGGTATTCATTAGACACTTTTCCATATTTATCTGCTAATACAATAAATAAGTCTAAGCTGTCAAGTTGTTATATTGAGTCAAGGTGCCTTTTGGAGAGAAAGCGTTTCACAGTCAAACCTGGCCTGTCTGAAGTATTGCACAGTCCGCTGCTTGGAAGTCACCTCGCTTAACTTGTTACCTCCAGTGTTCTTTCCAAGCTACTCTCCTCTCCATCTTGTCCCTGCACAGGGAATACACAACTTCTTCCTTTTCTGGGCTATGCCAGGTGTTGATAGCTATGAGTCAGGACACAGGTGCATACTCAAAAGTGACTGAAATTGTAGATTTCTTTATTCCAAGCTAGTAACTGCAGAACACCTGCAGTTCTGCCTGTATTTCCAAACTACAGGGTTCTCTCAATCTGGAGACCAGAAGTGTTTCATGCAAACATGAATTTAGTGATCCAAGAGAAACCCTGGAAGGAACATTACAAAGTGAATTTTTAATGGAGTAGGTCCAATTTCTTTTACATTTATAATTTTACAGAAGATAAATTCTTACGTTTTGTTTTTTCTTTTTTTTCTAATGGACACTTAAATCTACTTGGAACTTTTACAGGTTTGGTATATTTGTGGCTGTTAACTTGTAACAGTGAAATAACTTTAAATACTAGAAAACTGAAGCATTTGAGGTTTGCCTTTAATTTCAGTATTTTAAGCTCAAACAACTTTTCATAGATGGTTTGTGTAAGCCAGGATGTATACAAAAGCTTTACTGACTGAAAAATTAACGTGCTCTGTATATTGTAATGCAAGATGTGATATCAACTTTTGTGACTTCTTTACAGAATGCATTTTATGTGGAGATCTTAATTCAGTTTTTCACAAGTACATTTCCTGTTTATTTTTGTTATGCTAGGCTTCTTCAAAATACATAAAAATGTATATTGTTGATGTATTAGATTCTTTATATGAATAGTCTACTGGATTCTGTTCTAGTTGGTTTAAAAAATTTAAAAGCTGAAGTGGATTAGAGTAAAAAAAAATTTGATTAAAATGCCCTCTTTATTTTAACACAAAAACATATAATTAAATACAGAAATTGAACAGTTCTCCAAGAGACTGGAATAATTAAAATACATCTTATAGCAGATTGTTTTGCAAGAGTAATCATCTTGGCATGTGAGATAGCAGGTGGCAGAAGTTTCAAGAAGATGCCTTTCTGCTGTTACGGGTATGCAGTTGTTTCTTTCCCCTGATTGTCTGGGGAACCCAGAAGTCAGTTCTGACACAGCCAGCATGTCTCTAAATTATGATTTAGTGTATTTAGGAAAAAATAATATAATGCTTACTATTGTGAACTTTCAGGTAGTCTTAAGGTGTTATTTCCTTCTGCCAAATCAAGGAAGTGGACATTGTGATTTGGAAAAAAAAAAAAAAAGTGCTTCACTGAAACTGCTGAAATCTTAAAGGATGGCAGCCAAGTATGCACGTGCATTTCTACTAGTCATAGCCATTTTGGATATTTTTGCAGAGTATTTGAGAATTTCTTCTTATATACAGAAGAAACTGGATATAATTGTCTTGATGTTGTTGTCAGTTACACCAGTCTGAGTCCAAAGTAACTCTGTTCTTTGGCAATTTAAATAAATAGGATCTTTTCTGAATTTGCACAGATATAAGTAAGGGTGGCATTTGACTTTTACGTCGGGGACTTTCTCATTTACATCAACTTTTGAGCTATGGGTAAGCTATTATCTTGTAAACTTTCAAGGAATACCCAAAAGAGAGAATAGGAAATTATGGGAATGTTTTTGAAACAGAGCTCACAGGTATTTGCAAGGGTGAGAATTTCTTATAATTTAGAAATAACAAAACCATTACTGTTAACCATTGAAAAAAGAAAAATGCAGTCACTTCAGGCTGTGAGCCTGGGTGGATTGTCAAAGGTAATTAGGGATTTTGGGTTGCCTTACCTCTTGAGGGCCAAATGAGTGTGTGTGGTTTTTGTTTTGGTTTGGTTTTATTTTTCGTGGGGGTCTTTTTGTTTTGTTTTTTAAATGGTACTACTAATCATAGGAGTAGAATACTCAAATGTCTTTTGAAAACCTGAAGGTAAGCACCCAATGTCTGAGAAATTTGGAGTCAGTAATTGCCCTTAAAATCTTGATAGGAAAGTTCTAGATTTCGTGTTTCCCCCACTCACCCAGCCTTGCACACACCCAAAGCTGAAACCCTAGTGAAGAAGTAGGATTAAGTATAACCTTTGTTCAGGTAAAAACACTGTTAGGAAAACCACAGCCTATGGAAAACTACAGTGTAATATCTGTTAATTTCTAAAGATTTCAAGTGAGAGTTTAATAGTAAAGATACCAAAACACTTAATAAGCATCAGTATGTGAAGAGTTGCAACATCTCTGTTTCATAGATGAGAAATCTAATACTTATTGGTTACCACAATGCTGAAAGATGATGGAGTGCATCAGTGGATGTTGCGAAGCACACAGTTTGAATCTGAGCTGAAGTGCGTAGGCCAGAAATGTAGAACTTGGGCAAAAGTTGTCCCAAGAGATTGCATTTTTGGCGATTTTAGAGATTCAGAGAATAGAAGGACATTTAGAAGAAAATAAGGAGGTCCTTAAATGGTACACCGATTATTTGGCAATCAGCAGTACAATACTCTTTTAAGTATGATTATTTAGAAAATTATGTTAAAAAAAAAAAAAGTGGGGGACAGATGCTTACTAGCTGTTTTACACACATTTAGTCATGTAGGTACATGCATCCACATAAGCATATTTTTATGATATAAATTTTCTGTCCTAGACGTTCATCCTGGAATCTGCCCACTTGAAAAATTTGCTCACTCCTCATATCGTTGAGGTGGCTGAGAGTGCAGTTTCTCAGTTGGAGACTCAATAGAAAAGAAGCTGTTGGTGGAATATGTCCCATGCAGTTTCCCTTCTTCAGGATACTCTTCTGTGAGCTAGAATGTGGGAGTGGGTTAGGACATATAAATAAGACTTACACTTCTGCACAAGTGGCTAAAAAATGTGTGGCTCAATGAAGATGATTGTTTTAAAGGGAGTGGAAAAAGAATGACTGAAGTATTTTGAAATTGTGAAAAAGAGATCAAGCTTTAGTGGCTTTGTTCCAGAGGAAGAATAGAGTCTGCCAGTTTTTATTTTGTTTTTTTTTGAGCAATACCCAGGATAGCAGGTACCATATTATAAATCAGTATAAATGCATTTTTATGTACATTTTTTTGAAACTTTAATTGCAGCAGTGAGCAAAAAAGAAATATGGTACTTTATTTAGTGTCAGATGGTTCTAACTCAGTATTAGATGTTTCTTTGCTTATTAGAACTTTATCTAGCATAACTCCAATGGTTACAGGGCAGCTTGACATTCAGTGCTAATGTACCAGAGCTTAGGTATGTAAAATGCTAGGAACAGCAACGCATCTGAACAGAACCCTGATAAGAGGCTTTACACAGTTGTCTCTGATTCATCAGTATGGAGACTTCTGAGCACTCGTGAGAGTAGGTATTTCTTGGGTAGAAGCAACCTTCATGCGCACAGCCACCTTAATTGTTGAAACATTTGCTCACAAGTTAGAAACCAGACTTCTAGACAGCCCATAGCATTCAGGGGTTTGAATCTAAACTCCTACTTACTTGTTGGACCACCTACAGAAAAACCTCTCTATCCTTCTTACTGAAGTTGTAGATTCATGTGGCCAGATGGAACAAATATACAAGAAGATTCTTCTTGTGAACGTCCAGCTGTAGCTACCCATTCTACTTTTCATGTTATATAGTGAATCTTAAAAGGCAAATACAGTCCCTGCGAGAAGAAACAAAAATTTGAGACTTTTCTTTTTCAGAACACCCGCATCAGGTTGCTGAAGTAGGCTATTTCTTGTTTATTTTCTCATTTTTATTCATGAATCTCAGATTGTTAGCTGCACAAGGATTCATTTTCTTGTTGAAGTTAAAAGGTGTTTATTCTCAGTAGGTATGTTGCAGGGATGGGTTGCAGACAGGCATGTCTTGCTATGAATCCACAGCAGTGTGGATTCAAACCATCTGTGGCTGAGGAGGGCCTATATACACAGATGCAAATTTTGGATGCCAATCACTGTACAATTTAGGCAAAAAATAACCACCATCACTGTTAACTATAATTAAACATTTATCTGGATTCCATGTTAGCTGACAATATCAACTGAGTGCTTATGTGTTCTGCCTTGCTCTCTTCCCTACTGTTTCTGGAAATGGTGGTGCTGGGATTCTGCTCATCTCTCTTGACCCAACACATTCGTCAGTGAGAAATTCTGCTTTAGGAGGTGAGAAATCACCATCTTCCAAAATGGAGAGTAAAGATGCTGATGGTCTTTAGCTATCTTCAGGAATTGTGTGGTTTATGAAAGCAGGTAATATGAGTCATTCTATTCCAGGTGTCTGTCTGCCGAGGGTTGTAACCTAGGCATTTGACCTAATTATTAATATTTTAGTTAAAACTTTTAGATAATTTGTATTTTTCTCCTCCTATTGTCCAATGTGAAATCTTTGTAGACAAAGAAGTCAGACCTGCCTTTTAAACTAGAGGAATTAAACCACTAATGGGATACTCAAAACATAGCTTAAATTTTGGTAAGTGTAGTAAAGCAAAACGTCTAGCTGGTTCTTATTTTGCCCATCAGAAATTAATCACGAACTTTGGAGGACGGAAATAGAATTTAGGTGTGAAAACTTTGTCCTTAACCTTTTTTCCCCTTTCATTGCACTGGGAATGGAAAATTAGGAACTTGTCAGAATACACTCAGCAGATTGTGAAATAGTGGTAATTTACTGTGGTTTCTGCCACAGAGCTCCTGTTAAGAGGATTCCTCTGTTATGTCTTGCTAATCTCGATTTCCTATTATATTCCCACTAAAAATTATGTTCTGGCTAATGTCAGTTTCTGGGAGTGCTAGCTGTAAATTAACTTACAGAAGAGATGATGCTGAAGAAGTTTGCTGAATTGCTTTTCCAAATTAGAATTTTAAATAAATAGATCCATTAGTAATAATTGAATCAATTTTTTGATTATTAATTGCTTCCTTAGCATGTGAGAATAACAAATCCATATCCACCTATAAAAGTCACCTGGTGATCCTAATTCTGTTCCATAATTTTTCAGCAGAGAGCAAAATAATTTTTAATTTACAATATAAGTTCTTAGAGAAATAGTACATATTACAAAGCTTTTTATAATTTTGTAAGACTTTTTGTTACAATGATATTTTTCTGCTTGTTGAAATTTAATTAACATTTAAATTTAACATTTGATACTATTTTAGGGAAATATATGGACAAATGTAAAGTAGGCATACAGGCAAATAACCTATAGCAAGCACACTTTTCTGAATATTAGGAGCTAAATAAAGCTGAATATTATCATCTTGATAAAGCTAAGATCAGACCTGCACCTTTAGAAGCTGGTTGTATCTGACTTTCTAGGAAGTCAGTTGATATAGCCACTAATAAAGAAATTATTTCTGTCAAGCCTTAAATAAACATACTGCTTACATCTAGATTCTCCTCACCATAATGGAAACAATCACCTATTTTTAATGACAATATAATTGTGCTGTACAATCTACATTTTCACTTCAATTATGGGGAAAAAAAAGGCTTCTAGCCTTCATAATTATGAAGATATTTTAGTAAGTGTGAATCTGATAAAAACTCATAGATTGATGTCTGTTTCATGCTGAAGAAAATAGCTCTGAGGGATACATAAATGGCTCCATAAATGGGATTTTGACACTTGTGATATTTTTGGTGTGGACATTGTACTGTTTCATAGCTGCTTATTTTAGCAGAAATGGAAAGGAGTATGTGGTGGTGTCAATGCAAGTCTGCATACTCTGAGTGAGCTGGGGTAAAGCAAGCATGTTTTCTCAGGGGTTGCTAGAAGATGCAGTGAAGAATTAAAGACTCAATACCGTGTATTTCCTGAGTTAATGTGAGTTACACACTTAGATGAAATCAATGGTACTTTTCCTGGAATAAATTTCTGCATTTTCATAGTAGCTTAAGATATTTAGGATGACTCTATGTAGAGACTGGACATAGTCAGATATGTCTCTGCATTGTCAGGGGAATCCAGTTCTTCCCCAGCATGAAAAACTTCAGACTATGGTTTTGGAAACTGTTTTTTTTTTTTTTTTTTTTTGTGGTTTAGCCTTCATTTTCTATGAAAATTGTCCATTTGTCTGTTCCAGGTATGAAGTAAAACAGGTTTAAAAAAAAGGCAAGCCATTTCCATGCTTTCATAAATATCTAATTTTTTTTTTTTAGTCCTTTCAAAGCTGGGAAAATCACTAAGGCAATCCATAAGTTTACCATTTTTAAAAAGAAGGTTAAAAATTAAAAATGTGAGATTGTGCAAAATAAAATTTAGACCCTATGTGTTTTGTAGTATAGGGTTGACTACGGCATGTGATATTGAAAGAAAAAAGAGAAAGACTTGCACTGCTTTTCACAATTTTTGGCAACATTTCTTTCTGTATTTTATCCTCTGGCTTGCTAAGCTACAGTGTCAGTCCAGGCAAACATTGACTGTTCAGGTAGCTGACATTTTCACATTCCAAAAATGCCTGTTTTTATATCAGTGACTTTTTTGGTCTCTCCCTTGCTGTTGTAAGATACTGCAACTTTTCAAAAAATGCGTCCAAGGTCATACATTCTTCTGTGGCTTCTGCATCACGAAAACTGGTTCATTAACTAAGAAATTTTCGCAAAGCAGTATTGAAAAAAGTGAGGCCATGTATGATACGTAAGATGAGGAAAAAAGACTTCCGTAGGGCGTTCATAGCTAACAGAGAACAAGAAGTCCAGCAGGTCACTGAGTGGTAATGTGAGTTAATGTTGGCAAAACAATGAGTGTTGGATATGCCTTTGAATCTAAAGATGGTCTTGTGATTTTGGCACCTGCAGCTCTGCTGGCTTACTCACTCTCTTACATAGTAGCCCCTATACTAACACAGCCCCATAGCCATTCTTGCTGTATAATGAATGTATGCCACACCTGAGGTGATCAAGAGTTTCATGCAGGGCATGATAACCAATGAGTCAGCAAATACTGGAAGATTAAATGGGTACTGTAAGGTTTGGATAGACTCCAGATCTGATTATGTGTCCTGGCTTCCAGTCCATGTGGTATATGAAAACCTTTGGTAGGAGAGGGCCCACTGGAAATGGTTCACTTTGGAAGTGTCCAAAACAGGTCTCTCACTCAGACTTACCTGTCAGCTGTTAGCTATAAAGAAATACCTCTGATAAGTTAGTGAACTCACTGGTATGTTCTTCAATGTCTAATTGGTAGAGATGGTGTCAAAAATCCCTTAAAATTCTTCATTTCTCTGCAGCTGGACAAAACTGCCAAGACAAAGTCTTACGTCTCTTATAAATACACAGGTGTGTGCATGCACACACACATGCATATAGGTTTTGTTCAGTACTTCACTTTGGTTTATAAAACAAACCCTGACCCTAAAAGAAACAGCCAATCAAACCCGACTTCTCTGTTTCATAGCAAATGAAACAAGGTGCGTATGCACAGAATGTGTTATCAGTTAGTCACATTTATAGATAAGTCTTTCCTTTTAGTAGGCTGTTAGATTTTCTTTGAAGAAAATTCTTAGAGGAGAAAAATGGACAGAACGCAGATGAGTTTGGTATCAACATAGGGCCAGGAAGGGGGTTGCCTTGCAGATATTCTGTTGTCTTGCACAACTGATTTCTAACATTAGGTTTTCACTAATGAATACCTATCGTTACCTTTTATTTAAAAGGTGCAAAGGTGAATGGGTGCTGCACAGAAGTGTATTTTTTAACACAGAATTCTAAACAGTCTGGTTTATCTTTGGTGGAAAATGCCTGTTAAATACAGAAGGAACCTAATGGAGCATTCTTACAGTCTTTTTTTCTTCCCAACATTTTCCTTTCTGATAGTGCTGTCAAAATCCAGCACTACTTTCTGTCATCACTTACATGTTCAAAGCCATTTTCTAATTTGATTTCCTAGTGAGATCTCTTGGAGTTCCATTGATTTTTTATTTTTTTTTTTTAAACCTTAGAATGTTTTTGTTTACTTGCATATGTGTTTTTGGGGGGGTGTGTGTGATGTGTAGTGTGTGTATGTGCAGCACTTTTTTCTTCTTTTTTTGTTTTTTGTTTTTTTGGTGAATCTTCAACTCGGGCCCCTGGAGTTCTTTTCAAGGGGTAAAATCATTCTGATTCCAGCAATAAACTAGATGTCTTCCCTAGTTTGATACCCATCTTTATGTTGTCATAAAGGCAAAGTGTGATAGTGCCATCTCTTGGTTGTAAAGTTGGGTTCTACCTGCAACATTGCCAAAAAGATATGTTATGGCTTGCTAAATTTTGGTAGCATTGTCAAAACACACCTTCAGAGTCCCAAGAATTCAGGAAAAGAAATAACCATTTCGATGGGAATGGAAAGTTACATTCACCCCTTTTCCTGAAACACGTTTTCTACTTGATACTGAACTCAACATCCTTATGTGATTCCAGATTTCTCTTGCTCATGTATTTTTATTCCATTAACCAGTTTTGCAAAACAGTTATCTGAAGATATGCCAGTATCATATTCCAGTATTGCCACCTTAGTGTATTCATCAGGGAGCATTCTGGGAAGAGATAGTTGGACCGGTATATTAAGTGATAATCTGTTCATGCTTACTAGGGGCTGACATTACATTCTGCTTGACTTTAAGTAGAAAAAGTATTTGGCATGGATTCTAAAATCTAAAGTATATTGGAGAAGGATACCGAATATGCTGTTGTTAATTTTGACTCCAACTCTGTTATCCTAGTTCAGTCAGTTTTTGCTGCATTTGCTTCCCACTTGTTTAGAGTTGTTGTAATCAGACTTATTCTGGATGACTCATTGTGGATTTATGGCCAGTTTGCTGTAGAAATAAATAAAAACACCTGGAAGAGGAATGCATCTTTGCATATGCCTCATGCTATAATTAGTAAAATATTTCTTTTCAGTCTGCATTGAATTATTACTGTATTAATGATTCCATCACTTTTCTGCTTTGTTGGTAATATGATGTATATATTTTGCACAGCTGAATATATTGTTAAGAAGGAAATAAAACTGAAAAAGTCACTGCTTAGACTATATTTAATCATACTTAGCACCACAAAGTCATGTGTCAAAACTGTAGCTAATGATCAGCCTTGTTCTTGTTTCCTGGGTACATGGTTAGTCAGCCTTATATTAATATCATCTCACAGCTCACACAGAGGTGTGGTTAAAAGTTTACTTTTGATGGTGAGGAACAAAAGAAATATAACTTTCCTTTGAGAAAATATGTATACAAATGTACATTTTATAAGCAAATGTGAAAAAAAGGGGAAAAGAGCATGTCTGAAATATAACTGAAGACTAGACAGTAATATGCTGAAGTGAAGATGAATACAGGAAAACTGAATTCTAGTTGTTCAAGCAAGCTTTCTTGCTTGATTTTGCAATTTAGGATTTTCAGTAGTGTCTCTTTAAGCTAGGCTATGGTGTTTAACTTATTAGGGTGGATTGTTTTTTTGGTTTTGTTTTTTGGTTTTTTTTTTTTTTACGAGTGTTAAGCTAAAAAAAAAAAAAAATCCCTATAGGAACAAAAAAAATTAGTTTTGGAGTATTTAGATCTACCTGAAAGGCACCATGGAGATCAGAGAAGGGAGAAGTTGATTGTTTCTTGTGAGAGCATAAATTGGCAGAAACTTTTCTGTATTATCATGTAGGGATGGTTACTCAAGAAATATGCTATACAAATTTAACAATGAGTAACAAACAGGATTATTTGGCTTTGCTAGTATTATAGCTAGAAATTAGTATTTGCTGTTCGAAGTGTAGTTCAAAGATGAGTGTGGATTAATGACTAAAGGACCAGCTACAAAAAAATCCACAAAGAAGTAGGAGACCTAGAATATTGCAGGTAGAATTTATATCTAAGGATGGAGTCATACAAATCACTCACCTGCATATTTTCTTATACTTTTTCTTTTACTAAAATCTCATCTGAGTAAAAATTACTCAGTAAATTCAAAGTAATTATTCACCACTTAAAGTTGAGTTGGAAGAACCCAGCTGTGTCTTAGTAAGCAGGAAAGAGAAACTACTTTCAAGGTAGAAATACCAGTATTTGGGGATTACAGTGAGAAAATGACAATTGTTTGAAGAATGTGGTGGTGAGTATTTTGCTACATGAAAAGAACCTTTAGCCAATGGATGGTTTTCCTCTTCTCTGGGTTGATTTGCTTATGGACCAGGACATCACCATTTATGTCTTATTGAATTATTACTATGCAATATAGCTTAGTAGATGTTATTATTTCATAGTAGGAATGACAAGAAATGGATTGAGTAGAAGTACGTTGTTTTTGTTAGCATCCTGGCTTATAACTTTTAAAAAGATCTTGTATGTGGGAGATGTGGCAGCCAACATCTGAATGAACAAATGTTCCAAACTCCTGATCAAATGTCATTTGCCTTTCTGACTTCTTTTTCATTACTTTTTGGCTTATAGTTTTGTTGTGATTTCAGAAATGTGGTGGCTTCTGAGCTGTAAAAATCACAAACCTAATCCTGTTTAGAGGTGACATGACTGAAATTGAGAACTGTAGACAATAGAATCCATTTCAAAATTTTTGTGAGGGAATTTGGTGCTCTGAATGACATAATGGGTATGCAGACTAACTAAAAGTTCTAAGCAAATTCTAATATTAAAAAGTGTTTTCAGCTACAGTGAAAATCAGCAGCCTTTGATTGCCTTTGTTACAAATGTTGACCGGGAGAGAGTTGGATAGGGTACTTAGTATTTTTATAAATAAAAACCAGTGGTATTGTATGATAATATACAGAAGTATACATGTTTCATGAAGATCCGTTTTCCTTGGTAGGGAATTTTGTACAGATTCATTTTGCATTATCATTGAGTGTGCTGCATTTTATCCTGGTGAAAAATCAGTGCCTTTTGGTCCATTGTGCGGTAAAAGCAGCATGCCATTCCCCTCCACGTACTTGTTGGAATTTATGTGTGATGTGTTTCTTTTCTTAATTGTATGTTTATAGATAAATGTTAACAATTTTCTAAAATTATTTTTAGCTTTAGATCCGGCTAAAGATCCATGTTTAAAGATGAAATGTAGTCGCCATAAGGTCTGTGTTGCACAGGATCAACAAACTGCTGTTTGCATTAGTCACCGAAGGCTTACACACAGGTAAATACTTTAAAAGTTAATCCTATAGACTTTTTTATAGTGTTCATGACTTGACTGTAAACCATAAATATGCTATAATTAAGTTATTTAACAACATATGAGCACGGTAGGAGTGGATTTTAGAAGTAATTATGTATGCATAATTTGATTAGAATGTTTAATTTTTTATTTTTTTGATAGGCTGGTAAACTAGAGGGTGTACATATTTAAATATCACAAGCTGCTGATACAAATACGTTTAAGGAAATACCAACTGTGCCAGTACCAAATGAATATAACAATTGTGATAATGTCCTGCTACACTAAATTACTTTGACTTGATCACTTATGTGAAGCTAAAGAACTCAAAACTGCCTGTTAAAGTGTACATAATGGCCTGTTACAGTGTAAGTTGTGGTTTGGTTTTTTTTTTGTCTTCCTTCTTTTTTTTTCTTCTTCTATGCATTCCAATTTTCTTTGCATTCTGGACTGGTTAAATATAAGGAACAAATACACGATAAAGTTATTCCAGAATCCAAATATATATGATTTTTATTCTTACCTTTTTTTTGGAGAACAGTTCCAGATGCTCTATTTATTTAGGTCTTAGAGTGGCAGAATATTAATGTACTTCTGTGGCTTTATCTGGGGCAGATGGTTTATATGTAGAGGGCTGAACCATACACTTTGTTGAGTCATGAGATTGTTGTTTGTTCAGGGGGTAGATTCAAGTTTCATATTTGACTTGGGATTGTTCATTTTTTTTGCATTTCATTGTGGGAAACAGAGCACAGTAGAAAGGCTAAACTTCAATAATGTGATTGAAATAAGTGTGTGTTAAAGTGCTTTGCTCAGTAGGGGCTGAAAAGAGCTAAGGAAAATAGAGACTTTCTTGCCTGATGTAAGGATCATTCAAGCTTTTCAGAGAGCCAGTACAGTTTTATGAATGATATAAGGAATGTTCTTCTGTGTGTCTAGTTATGTTTAAATACACCCATCTATAGCTTTTCAAACAAGCAAGATAGTACATAGTGAAAGGAAAAGTTTAAACTATCCTCAATCTGCAGCTGCAGTTAATTCACAAAAAAGCTCTACATTATTTGTAGAGTTATACTGTTTATATCAGACAATCTCAGTGTAGAGTTAAACATTTTGGTTTGATAAAGTATTACATAAGGTGCAAGAATTATTATCAGGCAAAGCTAGGTAGGCTAATTTCAACTACATGTGAACTGCCAGGGGAATATGTCAGTGTCAGCTGTGAAAAGACATCACAATCATTTGAAACTTCTGAGAGGTATTACACACATTATTGAAAACAGTAAAAAAATGACATCTCCAGGTTAAATATACATGCAGCAGGTAAGGACTGAAAACTTTTTTAGACTAGATGAAGCTGCATACAGTGGTTGAATTAATAAATGTACTGACATCTTCCTTCATACCTGTATTATTCCTCCCACAGTCCCTGGCACTCATTTAGAAAGGTACTTCAAGATGCAAAACTTGTCTGAATATAATACAATCTCATAATGGGAAACATCGGAATGGCAGCAACTTGGTGATTGTAATATGCACTGCAAGTCTAGTCTTGTAAGCTGGATGAAACAATTCTCTATCTACCTGTCCTGAGCCAGGACAGGGATTTCCCAAGCTTAGATCTCCCTGTTGACCCAGATTACCAGGTTCAAGGAGAAATCAGTTGCATTGTGCTTTCTTTCCAAAGAAGTTTTCTTGATGCAATCTCTGACCTTTCTGTAGTATGGTGGGATAAGAGTATACATAGCATATTCACAAGCAGTCATGTCTGCTTGTCTCTTTACCTCTTTTAAGTTCTTTTGACCAAGATTTTATTTCTTCACTGATATTTACAATTTGCATATTGATTTTCAACAGAGCCATCTATTTTTCCAAGTTCCCAAAGGACTAGTCCACTCATTTATAAGTCTTGGTAAAAATTAGATGAGAAAGGTTATATTATCAACTGTCAGGTTATATTATGTACCTGTATCCATTTCTAATGTATCAGTTGTGTGTATTCAGTCTGTTGGGAATAAATCTTTACAAAATTTTGTTCCAATAATTTTCCCTTTCCACTTTGTGTGTGTGTGTATGTGGTGTTATTCAAAGATTTGATATTTTGAATAACTTTTTATTTTTTTAAGAAAAGGCAGCTGGGGATGTCTTCTGGAAAAATAGTTGAGACGTTTTTCATGGATTACTGGGAACTCTTCATAAAGAACTTGCCCACAGATTTCCATTTGGACGTATTTGCTGTATAGATCCATAGATGTTCCAGGAAAAGTAGTTTTAAGCATATGAAGTGATAGAGTGGCAAAGACTATCCTCAAGAGACAGTCAGGGAAGAGGAGACTCTGCATACCTCCAAGATAAATAAAAGGTTTATGGGCACCTTTGGGCTACCCCAGGGAAAGAAGCCTGAAATACACTGTTACTGCTGAATAGATTATTCTAGAGTATCATCAAGTTGAAATTCTCCCATTTACAGTTAAATTCTCTGTTACTAGAAGCAGCCCTATTACCTTGTTCATAAAATTTTGTGTATAAATTCTGTCACTCTTTGAGATAATAGCATAGACAGACAGGTTGCTAACCAGTGAAGGCTGATAATTGTATCAAATGGAGAAATCACATCAGTAATTTCTTTTGTTATTGTTAGAAATTGAGTTGCAGAAAAACCGGTTAGGCATGGACATTCTGTTATTCAGTCCATGCTGTCCCAGGTGTTCTTATCTGTACAATTCCAAACTACTGTAGCCCTGTGTGGATTACGGAGGGTACCTCAGTACCACACAAAGAAGCATGTGATGGGTGGATATTCCAGCCATCTGCAAGGTGTTTAGTGATGTGATATGACATGGTCCAACGGGATTAATTAATATGACAGTGTACTCTACTGATGTGATGATTCTACCTGTGCTTTCAGAAATATTAAAATTTGTATTAGCTCGGGGATCTCAGCACTGTGCTCTTGCTGCAGTGTGCTTGCCTTTGCGTGGTTTCAAAACCAGCTGCTGCATCTCACTGTCCTTTTCATGGTGGTGTAGATCAGGCAAGCCTATGGTTCTGCTATTTCTTCAGTTTCCATAGCAGCAGAAAACATGGTTTCCCCTCAGTCTTGAGGTACTGCACACAGGGCTCGTTTCCTTTTCTGGGAGACTGCCAAGATGGCAAGTCCTCTTCTAGCTTGCTTATACAGTGCCACAGCATCCTGATGCAAGAGCTTCCTTTATGTTCTGTTCTGGAAAGACTGAACAGTATTTGACAAAAAGGTGAAATAAGTGTTGTAGATCATTGGTCATGAGAGTAGTTTGGAGTACCAAAGCTTTAGAAAGTATGGGGGCATGGTTAGAGGTGCCAGATTTTTATTGGTAGCAGGTAATTGCATTTGCATCTCTGTTGGCTATAACTGTGTTGGAAGCTGTGTTCTGTGCTCTTGGCTGTGTCCTATGAAAGAAAGAGGAAGTACTTTAAGAGGGGAACACATGCAGGATATACATTGATGTTGTTTATCCAAGTACTTCCATGTAGAGCGCTGTGGGAAGGGAGTAGCTGCCTGCACTAGAATTCATGATAAACAAATAATTCAAAGTCTAGTGTAAAATAGAATTTTTCATTGATTCTTTGAAACTCTGGAGATTGACATTAACTTTTCCTTTTGTCTAAATGGTGTTTTACCATTCCTTTGTGCTTTCCAATTTACCTTTATTGGTTAAGTGGTAGGCTTTATGGGGAAAAAAACCCCTGTAAAGTGTCTGTACATTCAGTAATGAAATGCTTTAGACTATACCTCACGCAGTTCCAAATACAACTTGTAGAATATCGGAATACAGTATTGCCAATACTGTGATACAGTGATGTGAATGCTATGGTGACAAGCAGAATGCTCATCATACTAATAGAAATTTGTCTGCTTGTTTTAGTTTCCCGTCACTTTCAGGAGATTTAATTACTTGAATCTGCGGTACTGAGAATCTCTGGGAACTGTGAGTTCACCCCTGTGAGCTTGGGGAAGAGGAAAAAAAGTTACGTGGATGTTCAACCAGAAGAGAATTGGACAGGAAATAAAAGGGGGTCAGTCAAAGGAGGATGGCTGTAGGTGGTAATGGATATTTCAGAATACCTGCAATGGAATGTGTGCTCTTTGGATACGCAGAGCAGCAGGTGATAAAGATAAAGCCTTAAATCTTCACGTACCTGTGGTTGCCACTTTGAGCAAAGAAAGAAAGAATTTTTGGTGACACCACAACACGTAGGAACTCATTAAGGCCACGGAAAGCTGGTAGACAAACAGGCTCAGAAAAGTTGAAAAGTTAGTCCAGCAACGAGCTATCATAGATTTGCAGGTCCTGATAATAGTCTGTTAACTTCATCTTAAATTTGAAACAGACAATTACAATATAAAGTGACACATCATGTACATTGCTCTAAGAATAACATCCTGTGAATCATAGACTACCGTATGAAACTAAGCAGTGTATAGGTGAAGTTCTAAGTAAGTAGGTTAGCTGCAGGTGAAGAGCAGAACTCTAGAAAACTTGAAAAAATGGGACAGGGTTGCCACCCAGCAGAGAATTTTAATGTAAGCATAACAGTAAATATGGGGTATTGCCTGTGGTTTCAGTTGGATTACTTTTACCGAAATTCTTTTTTGGTACTGCATGTTTGTCAAAACAAAAATATTTAAAGATGAAAGAAAGAGAGAGGGGGGGAAGCATCTACCTACTACAAATGTTTCTCTCTGCTTTTATCTCAAACCAGCTGCAGGAGGCAATTTACAAATGAAGTTAATTCAGTTGAGACCCAGTCATTACGCAGTCCATTCCAAGATTTGACTGCTTACTGTAAGAAAGTCATGAAGTGATGACTTGCTCAGTAACATTTAGAAATGTTTTGTGCATAAGCTCTGGAAGTGAGGAAATTGCAAGACAGTTTTGGGCCAAGTAAATCTGAATGTCTTTGATATATTAGAACCTACTGACTAACCTTGTACTGATTGATCCTAGTGAAATCTGATAAAACTGTCTCTTTTTCTTCTTCCATAAGTAAAAGAAATGTACTGCATAGAATTGATTGGATACATTAAATCAATCAATGCTTGGATGCATTAAATAAATCAATGCGTCAAATGCATGTACAATTTTTCTAGGTAAGTGTAGATTTCCCCACCATACATTATGCCCGCTGCCCTCATTGTGAAAGTCCTGCTATGCTTTTTATGGATTTTTTTTATGTAAAATGTGCAGATCAACACAACAGTTCCCGGCTATGTGAGAAATAGATTGCACTTGTCTCTACCATGTTATATCCATGGCATGTTAAGATGGAGTTGAAATGTTTAAAGACTGACAGCTATTACTTATGTAAGGACCTTGAACTTTGTATTTCTTTCTATTGGATTTCTCACCCTCACCAATCATTTATTCTTAGGTTTCAGAGTATGAAGCAATTGTAACACAATTCAGGTATTCCAGATCTAGTTTTTATTTCAGGTATTAGGCATAGGAAATCTCTAGGGAATTATTTGGAAATAAGGGATCATTCCTTTTGTAGCACATCTTTTTATTTCTGATTTATTTTCTCTTTGCAGATCACACCTTACAGTCATTTACGGTCCCTTTCTTGTTTTTGTACTTTTTTTTTTTTTTTCCTTTATGGTAGCACCCTACACCTATGTCATTTTAAAAATGTAGGAAAGGTGTTCATAAGAGGAATAGAATTGCCTTGTCATAGAGGTACACAGCTTTTTGGATCTTTACGGGTAACTGATTCCCAATAAATATTATCAAAGTGATAGATTCTGAAGATACTAGCAATTCTAAAAAAGTTAACCCATTTTGTTAAAGTAAAGGTTAAGGTAGGAGAGATGACTTAATCATGGTAAAAGCATTTCAGTTACAGATTGTGATTTACCTGGAAAATCATAGAATCATTAAGGTTGTAAAAGACCTCTAAGGTCATCGAGTCCAACTGTCAACCCAACACCCCCATGCCCGCTAAACCATGTCCCTAAGCACCTCATCTACACATCTTTTAAATACCTCCAGGGATGGTGACTCAACCACTTCCCTGGGCAGCCTGTTCCAAGGCCTGACCACACTTTCAGTACAGAAATTTTTCCTAATGTCCAATGTAAACCTCCCTTGGCGCAACTTGAGGCCATTTACTCTCGTCCTATCACTTGTTACTTGGCAGAAGAGACCAACCCCCACCTCACTACAACCTCCCTTCAGGTAGTTGTAGAGCGCGATGAGGTCTCCCCTCAGCCTCCTCTTCTCCAGGCTAAACAGTCCCAGTTCCCTCAGCCTCTCCTCATAAGACTTGTGCTCCAGGCCCTTCACCAGCTT
>VZTQ01005850.1:23846-57494 GCA_013400755.1 Pelecanoides urinatrix
GGTCAGGCTGACCGGCCTGTAGTTCCCCGGATCCTCCTTCCGGTCCTTCTTGTAGATGGGCGTCACATTGGCAAGCCTCCAGTCATCCGGGACCTCCCCCGTTAACCAGGACTGCTGGTAAATGATGGAGAGTGGCTTGGCAAGCTCCTCCGCCAGCTCCCTCAGCACCCTCGGGTGGATCCCATCCGGCCCCATAGATGACAAGAATTCACTATATTCAATATATTCACTATATTCAATAATGACAAAAATTCACTCATCATGGATAGAGAGTCATAACAAGTAAGCATTTAACTAAGTTAAAACAAAGAAACAAAAAAATATAATTGTTTTTTTTTGTATTAGAGCTCCAGAAGGCAGGTTCCAGAGAAGTGTGCAGACTGGACCTCTATCAAATGTGAAGCTGGGTAGGAGGTGAGCAGCATAGAGGGCCTAATGATACAGAATTCACTATTTTAAGAATAAAGGAAAGAGGGGTGAGTGCTATCTGGGTAAAATGTTTCCTCTGCTGTTTCTTAAGAGTTCTATGAAATGAAGTTAGCTTTAGTGAGAATTGTTCCCTGCCCCTAAGCTGTGTGGAGTAGGACCTGAATTTAGGGGTTAACAAAAATTTTCTAATATTTCTGCCTGTGGGTGCAGTCTTCAAGTTACCATGATTTCGCTATTAAAGCATGTTAAAGAGCGTCTCTTTATTATAGACTCATAGAAGCTGATAGTGGTAAAAATGTCACTTAATCTAATTTACTAAGGTAGGGTAGTGGGATAGTTTGATAGATTTTGTGCTAGCACTTAATCTTATTACAACTTTCTTTAGGCTTTTGAGTTAAATGACATTTCCAAGTGCTGATTTGGTTCAAATCATTGGTCATCTAGTCCGTTATCTTGCCTTGGACTCCTGCCCTCTTACAGTGTTTTTGAAGAATGTGGAAAACCAGTCTAAATACTTTTTTAGATCAGCTGGATTATCAGAAGTTCTTCCCCGGGTGTGTTCACCTTAGTATTATAACATGAGAAAAATGTTCCATCTCAGCTTTGAGTGATGAGCATTGGGCCCTGAAGCATGAAAAGGGTTAACCTTTTCCTGTTACGGATGATGTGACAGAAGCCCAGAGTAAATTTCAAGTGCTGCAGAACTGTAACACTGATTCCACTGCAAAAGCAAATGGAAACCTCTTCTGTTTCCATGCTGTGGTACTGCATGGCTGAAATTATGTCCCCAGACATAAAAAGTGGCCAAGTCCAAGTGTGTGATAGGCCCATTCGGTAAGAAATATGCACATGCATACATACATGCACACATGTGCGCACATACATTCACATACATACAAACAAATAGGTACACATGTATATGTATTTTTTCTGTTCATATTGTATAGACACACATATCCCAGATTTCCAAAACATCATACTTTGGAATTTGATGTATTTTACTATCGCTCTCATTTTACAATAAAAGAAGGAAAGAAAGTTTTCAATTTAGACTTGCTACCAGTTTGTTTAAAAGTTTTTGTTTTTAAAAAAAAAAAAAGAAACGAAAGCTGCAATTGCAAATCTGTAGTTATATTAAGTAATCTGAGCAGTTTTCAAAGAGAGTCTGTTAGAAATGATACAGAAGATGCTCTATTTGATTAGAATCACATAGAGCCTTGCTCTCGTTTGATTAGAAAAAGGAAAAGAAGCAGAGAAGCTTTGTAGCTTTTCTGTATCTTTAGGTGTTGCAGCATTTTATTATGATTTCAAAAAAAGAATTCCAAAAAACTGAAGCAAAATAAAGGATTTGCTTTGGGCAGATTGTGTGAAAGTTGCAAATACCACTATTTAGGATGTCATCAATTCACATTATAATGTTGCTGAAGAAGGCCAGCTGGTGCAGTTAAGTCCCTTATTGAAAATTTTAGTCTGATTCATTACTGTGATTTGTAGTTGTACACAGAAACACTTCATCACTCTTATGCTCCAAGCTCTATTGAATCTACTGAAGGCTTTCTGGTTCTTTGTATAATTTGTGCTGCCAGTCTGCCAGCTTGGCAGTGTTTCAAGCTTGTTGCATTATCTGTGTTTGTTTGCACAGGAAGTGATGCTGCACATAGGCTGAATTTACAGTAATTCTTTTGTAATAGACTAATGAGCAACACTACTTCATTCACAATACTAACATTATATAGCTTTGATTAGTCCAATTATCGTGTAACTATGCCATTGTGATCATACTTACACTCTACAAAGTACTGAAAAGGAAATTTGCTTAGCCATATCTTAATTGAACTCGTTGAGAAAATAATTTGGACTTTCTTGTGCTTTAGAGAGGTGAAAATGTGAATATTTTGGAGAATTTTATATGCTATGCAGTTTAATTTATGAAAGAAAAAAGTGAAACTTCTTTTTTACTAGCTGTTTCATTTCATTGGGAAGGAAAAAAGGTAACTAACACTATACATCATAAGTTTTGCATATGTTGTGAGGGCCTATTCTTTCTGTGGTGTGCATGTGTTTCTTCCATTCATTTCTTCCATTCATTTTAGTGGGAGTTATGGATACACAGCTAGAGGAAAATAGGATCCTTTAATGGAATTCATTCTCTCTAAGTAACTTCTGCTAACACTGACAGAAGATATGTATGTAGATTGCAAGAATGTATATTGCAGTACCAATGTGGTCCATATCAGCCTTACTATTTATTAAGGTTGTAACTTAGCCATACAATATTTATACTTTTTGCAGCCAAACTTCAAAACTAAAAAATTGCTGCCCTTAACAAAAACAAACAAACAAACAAAAAACAAACAAACATCCCCCCACCCCAACCTGTGTATGTAGAAATCTAAAATAGAAATTTTTTAGTTTTTAATAGTTTTTTTTTTTTCTTGGTATCTAATATTTGTTTTTTAGGAGTTCAAAGGAAACTTGAAATAAAGGAGACCTAAACAGAACTTCCCTATTTTATTTATTAGCAGAACAGGTATTTTTTCACTATACTTTTCCCATTCAAAATCCATTTTTAAGGAAAATATGGAGTCCTACTCTAGACTAATGCAGATGGACTTCAATTAATTTAGTAAGTCCTAGGCCTACTCATGTTTTACCTGCTCCGGTAATCTTGTTCAGATTCTCAGTGGCCTGTAGGAATGAGAGGGTGTACTGGATAATCAGTTGGCATGATGAGTTTTTCAGTGATCATAGCATCCTACTTTCGACTTCTGTAATGAGATTATAAATTAGGATTGGGATTTCCCCCACCCCCGCAGGAAAATGGATCCCAATTTTCTGTATTTCTTTCTGTCTTGCTGACAGTGATTGAAGGCACATTCAGTTGTACCACCTCCTAAAAGTTGGAACACTTCTGTTCAAAAACTAGAACACAGGGAAGAATTAGGAAATGTGACGTCTGATGTAGGAAAGCATTGCTGTTAAGAATGTACAACTTTTGACTAACCCTGGGGGATATTAATGTCCTGTCCTGTTAATAAAAAATGGTTTGTGAGCTTGTTGTTGTTGTTTTAAAATGGCCTTTTCCCTCACAGTATTCCTGAGAATCTACTACTTAAAAAATTTCCTTTTTGTTAACAAAATTAAGAATAATGATGAAGATGGTGTTTATAAATTATTTCTCTGTTCTTAACTATAAAGTTGTGATTGTAGTCCATAGCAATAAAATTCATTGTGGACTATTATGTAAACATTGAAATAATACAAAATAATAAAAGTAAAATCTTTGAATATTCCTTTATCAGAAAAATTACGCAAAATGAATTCAGGAACAGTTCAATACCCCTTTTGACGAATAGCTATCTAAAGTAAAGGTTGCCATTTGTTTTTGTAGTGCTTTAAAAATTAGCTGTCAGATTCAGTTTTCAGTGTACTTTATTAGAATACATTATCAATTGTAAAATAGCTGATGCAAGCATTTGTAACCAAGTAGTGCTTAATTTGGAATTTTTTTGTGTGTTGTGTGTTTGGTGGTTTTTGGTTTTTTTTTTTGGTCTTTCAGTGTTACTGAAATACTCTAACTAATGGAACAGAATAAAACTTCAGGATGCTTGTGTGTGAGGGGTTCTTTTACAGGTTTTAAAATTTTCGTGTGGATCTGGATCTGATTATAATTAGGTGCTTTTATTACTAGCTAGCATCAATTCTTATGCATTTCATTTTATGTGAAGGTCTTGCTTCATAAGTTGTGTTTATAGGCTCAGAATATATCTGTTGTTTTGCTTATGTACCAGTGGTGAGAAAACTGTTAAGTGTGTGAAATTGAGTAGGAGTAGTGTTCAGGGAACAGAAATCATTCTACTAATTTCCATTTTTGTAAAACAATACTTTTAAGGTTTCCAATGGTGAAAAATACATTAATTGTAGCAGCTGGAGATATTTGTCATAATAGAGTGAATTATGTGCATACATTGGTACTTTTACAGTAAGATGTACTACTACTTTTGGAAATTAAATAGCGTACTTAATGACAGTAAAGGCATGTCAGGAGTTGCTAAATGTTCGTCTTTGTTACATGGTCAGTTATATAAGGCATTGTTGTGTCTGTTTGTTAGTATTTTCATATTTCTCTTTCATTTAAAATCAAACACCAAACCCACCATTTTCATGTGTCCAGATTGTCAAAAGTTAGTTCACTTTATAAAATGCTGTAGTCTGCTACAAGAGAACAGTAATGTTATACTTACAGGTATGGCTTCTTTCACAGGCTACTATGTATTCTATATCAGATCCTTATTGCCTAAAAAAAATCTTTTTTGTCATTTTGTGGTTTAACCTAAGTATTAGAACACTTCTGCTATACACTTTTCCTAAAACCCTCATGCAACTTCTGTATTAGTAGTAGTAATAATAATAATAAATTCTCATAATCACAATACAGTTGAGGCTGGACTTGAAGCTTCCCGAATCTGTGGGATCCACTGCCTTAATTCAGGCAGTATCTGTACAGTTGTTTCAGGTATTCTTTGGGATATTGCACATGTACAGACTATCTGCACGATGCATGACACCATAGATTCTGTATCTGGAAATCTCAGACAAATGCTCAAATTCGGTCTAGACAAAACTTCTGGGTGAAGAAAAGAAGAGGTTATACTTGAGGAAACCTGCGCTCACGGTAGCTGTAACTCCAGTGTACTCTGGTTGAGGGAGACTTCTTTCAAATACAGACTTTCAGTGATATATTTGAACATCCAAGGGCAGGTGGTTTTTTTTTTCATATGTTGCAAAAGTGCACAGAATTCAGGACATATCATCATTTTATAGATTGACTGTTACCGGAAGTTGCAGTTATAATAGCAATAGGTTAATACCTATAATATAAACACTTTACCAATAGACACAGATTTGCAATTCTTAGCCTGTTCCATTAAACAATTAAAAACCGGAAAAAAAAAAAAAACAAAGCAAACCAGAAAAATAAAAAGTCTCACTTCTCTTTTCAGGACAACTTTTCTCCACTAACTAAAGGAATAGAGAGAGTAACTGACCACTGAACTAGTTCATAGCACCTATGGATCAAGCCATCCAAAGTTATCATCTTAGAGAATATACAGTAATCAACACTTAATTTTTTCACTGTGGTTTAAGATGATTTAATTCTTCGTGTTTTCAAGCATGACTATGCATGGTGACGTTATTTATCTATTCTGCTTTCTAGTTATTATTCTTTCTACCTTAACTGTAGATTATTTTAATGCAGAGACTAAGTAAAAACTGTTGTAAAATACAACATTTGAATCTTAGAAATAATGCCTCTGGGAAAGATGTTCACAGAGGAATATACCTAGGCGGGCTTTTTCTTGTCAGAGAGTTTAATATATGTAAAAGCTTAAAATAGTTAACTTTATTGTAATTCAAGGTTTACTTCATTTCTTGATCAGCTGAAGATCTGGGCATATATATATTTCTGAAAACATTCATTTCCAATGAGTGTTTACAGTAGCAAGATTTGCATACTTGTGAAAGTTAATTTGAAGTTTTGATCCCTAAATTCAACACTAGCCTTGTTCTAAGCTTTTGCCGTTGGGCCTTCTTTTTAAAGAAAATGCCAAACATTATCTCCTCTCCAACCCAAAACTCACTGGTGCAAGGAAGAGGCAAATAAGAGGAAAGATTGTCTGAGAGGAGATTTAAGCTGGAGAGTAGGGCAATAAACACATGACTACAGGATACATATATCCTGAGGATGTGAGTGATTGATTTTTCATCTTTGGGGCATGCTACTGGAGTCTATAAAAGGTATGAATGCACAGCCAAGATGATCTGAATCAGAATTAAATCCCTTGCTCTTAGAGATCATAAAACTTGCATGTTACGAAGTAGGATGTGAAGACTTGCTGTCCCCTTATTCATTATTATAGCCAAAGCTGGGGACCCATGTACTTTTGACCCTTCTAGTCATAAAATTCTCTTTCATATGGAACCAACAATAGCAACACCTCTAGGATGACTTCAGCCCTGTATCTTACAGATTTGAGGCTTCTCCTGGAAAACTGAATTTCTTTTCATGTTCTAGAAGTATACTGACATGATATAACCATTTACTTCAAAGTACAAATGCTGGAGGTTTTTTTACCTACACTGCAAGGCTTTTGTCATGCTCTAATTCATCTCTTCTATCTTCACATTGTAAAACAAGGTAATTTATGTTAGAATGAATATTGCCTATATGTTCTACTGACAAGCAAGCATAAAGTTCCATTATGAAGAACTCAGGGAAAAGGTATGCAGATGCAGTACTTATAAAAGCAAACAAAACATTGAGATTTGTAAAGAATGGTAAAGAGAATAGTCTGTAAATGTTAAGAAATAATTTTATGAGTGAGGTCTCACAATTTATTTGTGTTAAGAGTCCTGTTATCGCTGGCTACCTTGAGAAATGACACATAGCAGAAACAGAAACACTGAAGAGCTGTTAAAAATATGATCAACAACCTAGAGAGACTTCTGGATGAAAAGGAACTGAAAAATGAGCACTTAGATTAAATCTAACTTAGTAAGAAAGACTATGCCTAGGGATTTCATTTCTGGAATTGTTGCTCAGTTAGTTTCATTTACCATCTCATAATGAAGGAACAGGGAGAATACATGAGGCAGCAGATTCAAAACAAATTTTAGGAATCTGTTTAATTTTGACATGACACTACCGCCACAGAGCTCTTGGTCAAGATTGTAGTTAAAAGGAAGGTTTAGAAATGTGTGTGGAGAGCTAGAACAGTCCTCTAAGCCAGCATACAGGCAAGACAACTAGTTTTTCTGACATGTGTCAATCCTGTTCCTGGCAGTAGAGGTGTAAGTTTTGCCTGTGGTCACCTTTCTGTTAAGTTTTTAGTACGGCTGCCGTCTAAAAGGAGGTGCTATATTTGATCAGCAGACTGGACACTAGTCCAATTACATACCACAATTTACTTTCTTACCAAAGCTATTTAGATACCAAAAGATAGTTATTTATATATGCTTGGACCTATAAAGACTGCAATAAAAATAAAAATTGAGTTAAACTATGAACTACAGAGGGAAAAATACCACTGGAAGAAGTAACACTGTCTGCTCCCAGGATTTTTAAAAGGAAAAAAAATCATGCTTTTGTGCAAACAGGTGCTTTCCCAAACAAATTACGAAATGCTTTTTGTGCCCCACAGTGGGGGCAGAAAATATATTCTTCCATTTATGTCATCTCACAGTAGATCACTTTTTTCCTCCCCCTGTGTAACCATGGCCTTTTTGTAACTCTTACTACATTGCAATTTTGAGACTTTAAAGCTGGATTGGTTGGTCTTTTAAAGCAAAGTATTTGGAAACATGTTCAGCTCTAAGAGTGGTGAATTTGTTGTTTTGCAGAGTCATGACTTTGAAGATGAAATTAGGCAGCTAAATTAGGACAAATGTTGTGTTTTGGTATGCAGAATACCATGGGTGCCCAGCTGGGGCACCAGCAAGGGCCCTAGCTGTATGAAGATGGAGTCCCTCTAGGAGCAACTGAGCAGAGCAAAAGCTGAGGCCTGAAGTATCTTATTTTTCAGTTTTTCTGAACAGTTTGAAATACTTTTAAAAATATTTAGGGAATTTTCCAAACTCTGCATGGTGCAGAATGAAGAAGTCAAAGTTTAAACAAAACCCTAAAAGCTGAACCATAGCTCTTGGTGTTACCATCATATAAATATTTATTATTGCTATTTTACCTTTCTCAGCATGTTTTTGTTTCTTCAGGATTTTATCCCTTGACATTTTTCTTGTCATTTTCTTTACTCTCTCTTCAAATAACTCTTCTCCATTTTTATGTACTACTTTGCTCTTTCACAGTACTTCATGTTTTCACTCAGCATGGCTTGAGGTTCATGCATTCATGCCTGCAAACCTGAAATAAGCCCTGGTAAGAGATGCTTTATGGGGGCTTGAATGGAGAAGGGGTAGATTATGTATTGTCCTGTAGGTACCATTTTATGGAACTTACATTAGAGCTATTAAGGAAGGAAGAAAGAAAAAGGAAGGAAGAGGCTAGGCTGAGGATGCTTGTGTACATTAATAGAAAGAAAAAAAAAAACAAATTAAAATAGGAACCTTACCAACTTTTGTAATGACAGAAGAACAAGTTATATCTAGCTTTTTGGCTACCAAATTATTTTGTGGAATCAAGTTAAGGGTTTTTTTAAAGGCATAATGGGGAATATAATGCCGACATATGTAAAAGAGAACTTCTATCACGCTGGACTAAATAACGTGAGAAAGTGTTACAGTAGTTAGTAAAAATTCTTTTGGCAGTCTTATTGACAATTTGTGTCTCTCTCATATCCTGTCACAGATATTTCATCGTGGATATGTCTGTTTTACATGAATTTTCATCTTTAAAATGATCTATTTTATTTATATGTGTGAATTAACAGCCAAGAAAACCTCACACTTTTTAATCTATTTGATTTTCTTGCCTCAAGCAACAGCACAAATAATACTTTGTGTTTTAAAAATAGCTTCATTTATAGGTGCCAATGAAAATAGCAAGCTTTTGCTTTAAACTGCTTGGTTTTCTTCCAATACAGCAATATCCCTTTCTATCTCTGTGGATTTAATATATCTATGACAAAAGCAGGCTAATAAGTAAAACCAACAATGAATTAATTTAAATCGGAACTTTTTCAAGCTGTAAAATTCCACACTTACAGTATACAAAAAAATGCTAAATTATTTCCTAACTATGAAGGCAACATTTTTTTTCCCCCAGTATAAGCCTCACTGCTGACAATCCTTGGATTTGAAATAATTTAGCATTTTTTTATATACTGTAAGTGTGGAATTTTACAGCTTGAAAAAGAGTATTATAAATTAAAACTAGCTTTTGGACAACATCAGTATTGTTGCAAAACAGGATTAAGTTTCAAAGAATATGGACAAACACAAGCAATATGGGGCCAAAATGGAGGCTGTGCAAGTGTTACTGTTTCTTTTAGTACGTTTAGGTGGTGCAGTGCTTTGTTGATTTAGGTTTTATATTTATCAGAGTTTTCCCCTGTGGCTGACCACAGTGTACAGACCTGTTGCACAGTGAATGTGCAATGTATGCAATGCACAGTGAATGTAATAGAAATGGTACTCTGATGCTTTGGGCTTGCCATGCATATGCATGAATTTCATTGTGTAGGCAGACTCTGAGATGAATTAGCCGTCTGAGATTTAAGGAGAAACACTCCCGACCTATGAGAAGCTTAGCCTGTCTTTGACAGTAAGCAAAAAAAAAAAAAAAAAGGAAACTCTTGAGTTTTTTTAATCTATATTAATAGATTTTTTTATATCAATAGAATAATTTAGTACAATCCAGCAGATGATCCTCCATGAATAGTTTGACCACCCATTTTTGCTCAACTTACTGTATACTTGTTGCTATATATTTGTTCTGAGCAGGCCTCTACATCAGCCTGTCAGCATTATCTTCCCATTTTCTGATGTTATCAGACACCATTCATAAATTCAGAAGTTATACCAACAGAAAAGATAATACGAAGTTGAAAGCTATTTTGTCTCTTTTTTGTTTGTTTTTTCTCTTCTTCCTCTCCCTCTAGGGGCGCGAGAAAAGTGGTGCTGATATGTGCTCTAGCATCTATCTGAAGAGTGCTTGGAAAATTACAGTACAATAAGTTGACAGTTGGCTAGATGATCTAAAGGAATTCCGTTTTTCATAGAAATTAACCAGCTATTAACCAGTGCCAGAATACAGAAGTTTAGTTTTGTGAAGCACTGATATGCAGATATACATCATTCTCTTAAAAACTCATGAGCTGTAAAGGAGTGTTGTTTGCAGCTTGCAAATGCTCGTCTAACACCTGATTTAACAACATCATGTAAAAACATCACAGCCTTTGTCACAAGTGAGTTAACATAATCACAACAGCAAAACCAGTTCATGTTAATACTGATTCATTTTTAATTTAAATACCATATAGAGATTATGTGTAATCTTGAGCACCATGACATAAGACAGTTTTCTGTCCAACTGTGTGCTATGCCTTAAAATCTATAACTACAGGCATGATATTGTGATGCTTTTGAAATAATTTTAGGAAGATAATGTGTTTTGGCTGTAGAATAAAGGGCAAGTAATGCTAGCACTAGCATTATCAAAACAGCTGGCCCATTTCAAGTCTTATTGCTCCTGAGCACCAGGCAGTAGATAGTATATAAAGAGGCTTCATTCTGTCTATTATATTTTCTTGTTTAGCAGAATTATTCTTGATTTAGACTAGTATGAGACTAGAATCCAGTTCAAAGTTGTTTAATTAAAGCAGGTGTCCAGTGTAGGTAGAATTATGTTACACAGTACCTGTAATACAGCAGATTTATGTAAAACAACAACAACAAACATTTTTACTGTTTAAGCAAAACAAGTGAAGTACTTCTGGAGGTGGGGAGAACAATAAATTAAAACTGGCAGGTTAAAGAAGTTGAGCTGTCAGGTGGTGGGAGCAGCATCAGCCACGCAGAGGAACATACTGATGAATGGAGTTAAGTACTGTAGAATGAAAGCCAAAGCGGGGGGGTGGGGAAGAAAAAAAAAAAAGTAATTCTCACTGTAAAGCTGTGATACAGAGCGAAGAACACTTATTAAAATGGATGGCTGCAGGGGTGTGTGCCATAAAGAGACTCTGAAGGAACCCTGATTCACTTATGCAATTAAGGGATACTCGGATCCCTGAACATGAATACTTTGGATGTATTTTTTGTAAAAGTGACTTAGTACTCCTCACAGGTTAATGAGGAGCTTGGAATTGCTAAATACAATCTGGAGAGGCAGATACTTCCTTATGGCTCTCCTTGAATTTTACAATTTTGGCTCAAAATAGTTCTATGTTACATACACATCATAAGAAAATAAGCTATCAAGCTTGAAATACACTGCTGTATATGGTGTTAGAAAACAATTTCAGGTAAATTTTGCCCTCTAAAGAATGGATTATTCTTTATTCTTCTTCCCATGTCTTCGTCGGTGTGAGAAAAGACATGATGATGGTGGAAATGTCATCAATATAAATAAGGTGGAAAAAGAGAGACAAATAGCAACTGTAGTGAATGAAATAGACATTTGTTTTAAATTCAGAGCTAAGAGACTCCAGTGGAACATGCTGATTTTAAGATACTTCCAGAAGTTATATTGTGCCATATCTTTTTTCTGTTGAAGTACTAAAACTAAAGCTGATATAATTAAAAACAATAAAACATATGAAAATATATTAATATAGTAAAACATTCAAAGATAAGTAGTGCAGCAAATCAATTTGCCAGTTGAACAATTATTAAAATATATGCTTCATTTTCTCTTTACAAAGAGGAGGGAAAAAAAAGGCAACTGAGGAATGTTTTTGGTAGTTTTTGGCAAGGGAACAGGAAGAGAAAACTTGTACAAGCTTCATCCATTAATATCAACCATACTGTATTTGTTTACATTTGTTTTCCCTTGTAGTCTCATGATTTTGTCAGCTAAACCTGGGATGTGATGGAGAAGAGTCAGCTTTTGTTTTGCTCATTATAAATTGCTGACTTGTTGTTTAAGCAAGATATATGAACAGACATAGTGTGCGTTCTGCTGATAATTGCAAAAAATTGTCACAAGATGCACACTAATGAATGAAGACCACAGAACTCGAGTGGATTTGCAATAAATATGTGTCCATGTGTGCATATCTCAGTACATATGGGTTTATGAAAGGCAGGTCCTGTTTGACTAACCTGATCTCCTTCTATGAAAAGGTGACCTACTTAGTGGATGAGGGAAAGGCTGTGGATGTGGTCTACCTAGACTTTAGTAAAGCCTTTGACAGTTTCCCACAGCATTCTCCTGGAGAAACTGGCTGCTGATGGCTTGGACGGGTGCACTCTTTGCTGGGTAAAAAACTGGCTGCACAGCCGAGCCCAGAGAGTTGTGGTGAATGGAGTTAAATCCAGTTAGCAGCCGGTCACGAGCGGTGTTCCCCAGGGCTCAGTTTTGGGGCCGGTCCTGTTCAATATCTTTATCAATGATCTGGACGAGGGGATTGAGGGCTCCCTCAGTAAGTTTGCAGACAATACCAAGTTGGGTGGGAGTGTTGATCTGCTCGAGGGTAGGAGGCTCAACAAGGCCANCTTAGGGTGGTGCTTAGGGATATGGTTTAGTGGTGGACTTGGCAGTGTTAGGTTAACGGTTGGACTTGATGATCTTAAAGGTCTTTTCCAACCTAGATGATTCTATGATTCTATATTTATATACATTTGGGGATAAATGTCTCCAATTGTGAAGACAAGAAGAAAGTATGCTATATTAGAGTGACAAACCACCACATTTAAAAGTGTTGAAAAACTATTTAAATAAACCTGTAGTATGACATTTGGATCTGAAATTATAATGTCAAATACATAATGAGGGAGTTAGGGATTTGTGAGTACTAGTAAAAATCTGTAGTAATAATCTTAAGAGTTGTTACACTAATGCTGTCATGTAGTGATGCAGTACCTGGGTGTATTAGAGCTCCTACTCGAGAGAAAGCAGCTGTGCATTTTTTTTTTTTTCTTCCCCCAATGGAGAATGTGAGAAATCATGGGATGGACATAATAACCTTGTTATGTTCTAAACAGTGCTTAAAGTATTACAGGCACTATTGAATTGGCATGACCTTAAAGTTTGCTAGGTAGTGGGGGAATGCAGTAATCAGCCTCCAGCCCTGGATGACAAAGTGTGGTTTAGGAGGCACATGCAAATGTTGTTCTTTCTATTCCTTCATGCTTTACAGTCAGTACACAGCATGGAAGTAATACTAATGGTATGGAGCAGGGAGCAGACTGGATCCTGAAGATGTTTGGAATGTAATGTCCCAAGGTCCTTTGAGCAATCTTGCAGTTCTCTGTGGAGCATACGCATAGATATGACCAAAGTATTCTTAAATTAGGTATAGAGCAGTAATATCTCTAGTTGTTCTAGTGGAACTGCTGCCACAGTACTGTGCCATTTGAATGCCCTTAGTTCAGGAAGAATATAGAGAGGTAGAGACTATTCAGAATAGAGCCACAAGAATAGTTGAAGGTCAGAAAACATATCTTACCATGAAAGACAACAGGAACATCATACGTATTTGTTTGCAATTGAAAAGAGAAAGAAGACTGTGCAGCTACTGTTTGAATATGTATTTGGAAACAGAAGCTTTTTGACAGGCTACCCAAAGTAGCAAAGATGTGTTAAGACTTCACAGAGGAATCCAAATTAGAAAGTCTAAGGGTACCTTTTCCAAGTTCATAATATGCAAGTTTCCTAATGTGTTATGTGAAGCCTTTTCTTGTTATAAAGCAAGTGATGATAGTAGAAATGGTAATGAATTTAGTTAGAAATGAAGTAGTGTTCTGTAAATAGTGTCATACCATTTTTTTTGTTGTACTTGCTTTGAACAGGTCATGTTGCCAGACTTATCAACAAGTTTTTATGCATGATATGAGACATGCATACATTAATAATCAAATCTAAAATAAATATTGCCATATGATTTTTTTGTCTGGCTGGCAATTCAGTATATATTCAGTTTAAGCTTTCTTTCAGACAGGTATATAGGCATGTAGTTCAAATACCATATGGACAGCACGTCTTGATAACAACAAAATCAGAATAAACATGTAATTGTACCTGCTTATGTAGGTTTTGCTGAGCAAGACATATTGGGTTTGTTTTTTTGTTTTGTTTTGTTTTGTTTTTTTTTGATAGAACTAAACACAACTGCAAATGACCCCAAACCATCCTGAAAAGCCTTGCAAATAGAAAAAAATGAAAAACTAATGTCAGTGACCATAATTAAGTCTTTCTGGAAAGAACCTTGTAACATGGAAGTGAAGAGCATAAAAATATTTATAAGGGCCTCATTCTTTATCACCAGATGTGCTGATTTATTTGTATTGTATTCAGCTGTTTACACCTGATTTATGTTGATGATGGTGATATCTCAAGTCCAAATATGTTTGAGAAGTGTCCAAGTGTGCTTTGAAGTTTACTATAAATTCATGATTGCAAGGTCTACCATACAGGAGGATGGTCAGCAAAACTCCTTGAATGTGGTCAGCAAGCTCCTTGTGATGATACGTTGCTGTGATTTATTTAATTATAATTAATGGTAGCATTTTTTGTTGAGAGCTGGGCTTTTGCAGTTGAGTGTGGTGGTGATTCTTATGTCTTTGGTACTGTTGATGTTCTTTTCACAACAAAGTTGTCTAGTAAAAATAAGTTCATTAACATATGCATGAATTTAGCAGCAATGTTGATTGAACCATAGACCTCTGCTGTTGTTTTAAGTCTTCCGTAAGAAAGGGTAAAAAACTTAAGAAAATAAATTAAACATGTCCAGAAATAACCAAGTTCAAAAATAAGAGTTTATTATTAAATCTTGTTTGCAAAAAGTGCATTTACCAATGTTTGTATGAATATGAAGGTGGGAAAAAAATGTTCTTTATTTTGTAGCTATTGTAGGTCAGCTCTTGCAAAAGCTGTAGAGGCATTTTTAAATATACAATTTGGAAATGAGTGGAGTGGTAAATTAGTTACTGAATATAAATTATAAGTTGTGAAGACAGTTTCATTGAAGTTCTGTGTAAATGGAAAATATATGTTCCCTGCCAACAGCCTTATTCTTACAAGTGCTTCTGTATGGGAAGATTCATCACAGGACTGCGACAATATTAGTACGTACATTTCACATTCCTGATGAACAGTGAGGATACAGAGATTATCAATGTTATTCAAAATAACAAAAGGTGATCTTATTAAATTTTATGACATTGCTGTCTCATTCTTCTGCCTAGGTATCGCAACATTGTAGGAAAGTATGAGTAACCATTCTGACAAGTAATGGCACTATTCCTGAATTATATTTGCTCATTTTAAGTTAAAAAAAAAAAAAAAAAAAAATTGCTTGCACCTCTTCTCCTTACCCCAGTCCTCTTAAGGCTGAAAAACATCAGTTTGATTTTTTAGAGACTTTTACTTCTTTACATATCTTCACTGATAACTGTCCTGGGTTATATCAGAATGCATTTGACTTCTTCCAGTGCTGACACAAGTGAAGCTGGATTTAATGAAATTGGATTTTTTTTAAACAGATTGGGCTGACCTTATAAAGACAAGGATGGCAAATATATTTGTTGGAGAGAATTAACAAGTGTGAAATCGAAATCCTAAGAGAAGGCTAAAACATTATTTCCTCAGGTGTTTACTACTGGTTTGTGTTTACCATTTTATTCTCTCATTGACTACTCTGTCAGAATAATGTATAGTACTCAACACTTAGAATTCCATTTCTTCTTGTAAAAAGCTGAATTCTACTACGGTTTAAATAAGATGATCTTAGACTCTTCCTTATTCCATAACCTGAAAATAAAGCAGGTCTAAGATCATGTTGCTGTCAGTAGGCAGTCCCAAATATTACCTGCTCTGACTACACAATCTTATTTTTAAGCTGAAGTTAGAGATATGATTTGTGTTTTAATATGTATTATAGGGTAAAAGCACATCAATATTCATAACAATTTTAAAGTTAGTTCAGAGCTTTTCAATCATTGATTATGTGGGGAAAAAAAAACACAAAGAGAATAGTTTGTGTTAATAACAATTCCATAAAAATTGGTAGGAAAAGACTCATAAGAATATATTTTTTAGAATATACAGTTCATATGTAGTGTACATAAAACACTGAAAAAAGAAATCTTCAATCATATAGAAGAACTTGTACAAATTTTATCACTATTTGTCACTATTTATTTAAATATAAAGCTGATTCTTACAGCTGTACTATGTATTCTGAGTTGTCATGGAACAGAGGAAACAGATTCTGAAACATCTGCTTTAGGATAACAACATAAGTGGACACAAATCCAAAGAAGTTTTCTTGGGAAAGAAAAAAGTAACCTTATTGGGAGAGAAAAAAAAAAAATCCTTTTATTTGACCCGTAAGAAAAAACAAGATGGTATTAGAGCTGTCAAGCAGTGCAAAATCTTTGGAGGAAGATGAATAGAGGATACTACTGGATTTTTAGAGAGTAAGAAGATTTGATCAGGTATGTTATATGAATATATAAGAAAGTGTGAAAGGGTTTTTTTTTGGTTGGTGGTTTTTTGTTGTTGTTGTTGTTATTTGGGGTTCTTTTTGTTTTGTTGTTTTCTCCTGCAGGGAGTTGCATCATCTCAGCATTTATGTTATGTTATTGATGGGAGAGAGATATGTTTTCCAGAATGTTACAAGTGCTGTTCATGAGGATGTACCATCAACTTGAAGTAATTTTAGCATTGGTATATGAATATGAATATGCCTTCCAGTAGATAAGAAATTAGTTTACTACATGAAATGGATCTTTTTAAAAAAGTAAATGAACAGATGAGTTTTGGGGAAAAAAATGAGCCAGTACAGAAAGAATGAAAAGTTTAAATGGTCAAGCCATACATTATTTTAACTCCTACACTACATCACTAACTTTGCAGAAATGTTTCTTTAGTTATCTTCTATACTTATTATTCAGGAGGAAAAAAGGCATGTTCTTGTGATAATTGATCATTAACTGATATTTTCTACCTATAAGCCTAAGAGTTGAACATAAAGTTTTGAAGAATGCAAATAAACTTTTTAAGTGCTCAAAGAAATAAAAGTTTTAGGCTGCCTGCTGGCTCTCAAATTCAAATGATTGACACAGCAGACATGTATGATGATAATATTAAAGGGAGAAAATGGAAATCCTTCTTTCAGACACTAATTACTGTGATGCTTGCAAATGGACTTTTCTTCTTTTCTGTCTTCATTTTCAAGCAGACACTGTGACTAATCCCATGTGAGGGAAGAAGGAGCTAAGAGTATGGGCAGCAAGAGTGAAACTTGCACTTAGAAGGCAATGAGAAAGATTGTGTGCGAATGACTCTGTAGGGTTCTGCATGTGATGAGTGGAATATTAATCTACTTTCATAATGGCAAAAGAACAATTTCGTGGCAGCCAGTGTTTTCAGCCAAGAGGAAAATTAGCTATTTTCTAGTGGAAACTATTCTATAATTATACTCAACATAAAATAGTAAATCTTGTAGGAGTGGCCATTCTAATGGTAACATTATTCAAAATATTGTCACTATTTATCTTCTTTGGGCTGTAGAAGTGATTATTAGTTATTTCATTATGTTTCATTTACTTTCATTTTTATTATTTTTTGTTTCATTTATTTTTCTTCACTCAGTTATTTTTTATGTATCATAGGCATTAAGATGCTTTCTGATGAGAACTGTATCTGTATTTTCTATATCAGAACTGTAATTGGACTATCAAATACAGGTAACAAAAAGCATCATATTATGCAAACCAGGTTCTGAATTAATAACTTTGACTTCTCTCTCAATAATAGATACATAATCATTAAAAAATTAAACCAATACCCAACCCTGCAGTTTTGGAAATACAAAACATGCTGATACATAGGACCCACATTTAAATGACACCAACCAAAGCTGATTATTGCACTTTGCTTATTATTAGGGACTTTTTAGAGTCCCATTCAACAAACTATAAGAATGTCAGACACAATCTTCTGGTTATTATTTCTAGTTCTTAAAATTATTTTCATTCACTGAAGAGAATTGGTTTCTGTCTTTAAAAAAAAAAAAGTATTCTGCTTTATTAAATAATGTGTAAAAGGAAAAAGGAAATTATTTTCACTTCTGTGTCATCTGTCTTGGGAAACAGGTTGAAGAATTTCTTTGCTTTCTTTTGGAATGCAAATTGATGTCTTTGTTAAGTTTTTTCCAATAACAGTAATAAATAGTGAATATATTTTTATTCAAGGAGGTAAACTTTGCAAGGCTGACACAAAATCTATGTCATGTTCTGTCTTCGCAAAACAGAAAATGATGGGTTTGAGAGCTGTTTAATAATTCTTTCGGCTTTATAAAATGAAAAAAGAAATTTTGAGAAAAGGTGATAACTCTAAGAGAAATGATTAAAAAATTGCATTATGACAAGGTCAACCACTTAGATTAGCATAGAAAGTACTTATGAAAGACATTTGCATATCTTGGCAAGTGATCAAAAGGTGAAGTATAAGTTCATAAGTTAACATACACTGTTAAAAATCTTTCTAAAATACTACATTATTGCTTTACCAAAGTGGGATGTGTGTGTATGAATCTCAACTTTATTTTTTACTATAGCTTATACATTATATCAACTGAAACATGTATAAAATTATTTGAGGCTTCAATTCTGGAATCAGTTAAAATTGTCAGCATCCCATGTAGTCACTGGAGCTATTCAAACCTGCTCATCTTTATTACTGTCAGTTTCTGCAGTGCTTTTGAAAGATTTAACCATTGATTATTATTGAGAAATATCATGGAATTTTTAAGATTTTACAGATTAAAAGAATAATAAAGCCATTTTTTTAAAATAGCACTTAAATAGCTGTGTAAGTTAGGAGATCCTGAGTTTCTCACTGTCTGGTCGGATGAGTAAAAATGCATATATTCACAGAAAGGAAAGAAGTTGTGTTTAGGTCAATATTTTTACGAAGAGGAAGAAATCTTCTAGACGATGTAAATTAGGAAAAATAGTAGGTGGGTTGATAAGCTTAAAAATTATGTAGTCAGTCTTGCCAAGGCAATTTTGCACCATCTACAATATGTGAAAATAATATCTAGCAAAGGAAGAATCTTTATCATTTAAATGAGAATACATTTTCATGTAATTTCAAAATAATTGAAATACCTTTTTCTATAACTTCACTGTTCTTTCCCCACCTGATTTTATTTTCTTTACTTTTGTATCCCTACAATCCCCTTCAAAATGTTGCATTAGATAGAAAAAAAAAAAAAAAATCAGCCCTTGAGTGACATTCTGCTTTGCATACTGAATATACACACAGCTTTGATTATAGTAAACTTCTTTCATGTACAAGGGTCTTTTTATGTTTTGTACAGTTTCTGAAAACAGTAATCCTTGAAAACTTCTAATAGTAGTTGTTCCTACTATCATATGAATGATTACTAACTCTTTCTTTTGGCCTCAGCTTTTCTGTATCATTTTATAATGTATTTTGTCAGAAATTATTTTTTGGTGTGGTAATTTATCTCTATTAAACCAGCAGATTTTTATCATTGCTGAACTAGATGTCAACTCAGTTCATTGTATTGGTTTTAGTTTTGTTCTGCACAGAAATAACAATTTAGGATAAGCAAGTAACTGTTAGAGAGATTACCTTCTGCGCTGTTGTACAAGATGCCTGAAAATGAATTTGCCTCAAACTGTGTGGATATTGCAGAGTCTGGATTCAAAGCCTATGATTCTTTAGCAGTTTGTATTCCTGCAGTTTGATTTTACTTGTCAATGCCATGGAGTTTTTTTGGAATTATATTGCTGTAGCCCTTTTGGCTGCATCTGCCTCTAGAAACCTGCTGAAGAAATAACTTTCATGATGAAAAGGGAGAAAACAAAAGTGAAGGCGCCTGCTGTATATGTAATCTATAGGAGTCATTGTTGAGCATGGATGGATGTGCCCATTGGGTATTAGCAGGTTGCTGTGTTTCTGCCGTCCAACTCTTTCTTCCTTTATAGATTCATGGACCTTTCTTCAGTCTCCATGGAGCCTGGAGAAAAAGTGAGGGACAAGTAAGTGTAGGATATGTTGGCACAAATTAACTGGTAGCATTTTTTGTGTTATGGGGAGGGCAATTGACAGCATCTGGCAGGGATGCTGTAATTTACAAAGACACAAACTTGACAAATCGTACTCATTGAAAACAAAAAATGATGAAAGAATAGGAGTAATTTTACTAGTCTTCTGTATTTCAGTGAGCTCTTTTTTCTTTTACTGATATTATGGACTCATTGATTTAGGGTGCAATGAAGCTAATAAGAAGAGCAATGTAATGTTCTTTTGGAAAGAAATTTTTTTCTTCCTCAAAAAACATATGCTTAAAAAAGGAGGAAGAAGGAAAAACTGACACTTAAAACCAAGGCAGCAAAATCCCCCATATATCTACATTAGTGCTTTGGTTCAGTTGGGAGTATGCTACTATATGAAAATCTGATCATCTCACGTATCTTGCTTTGGTTTTAATAGTGGAATGGCTCTCAGGGTGTATACAATGGATTCCTTTCCAATGAAAAAAAATGAGAGATGTGCTCCAGGATCCTACCTGATGTGTGCCAGTGTGTCACACTAGAGCGAGTTCAAAGTTAAAAAACTAAATAGAAAAACAACCCATCACCATCCTCTCCCCCAAAAGCATGGGCATCAGGTTCTAAGCATCAGGTGTTTCACTCTGTGTGTGTAATCCTGTGGTCCTTGTTTGCTAATGCAGATACACCGGTTGTGTTCATTGGAAGAGTTCTTTCTTATTCTGTGATCCAAGGTCTATGTCTAATACTGGTGAATTAGCCCCAAAGGCCTTTATAATCTTTAGAAATCATTCTCTTGTTGCTATAGAAACAGCATCCTGAACTGTAGTTGTGATACGTGAAGCCTAATGCAGCAGACTAAAACTGTCACCCACTGGAAGTGAATAGGAGTTTTCTTACTGAATTCAACAGGACCAGGATTTTATCTACAATCTTTAAAACCTAACGTACACACAACTGACATAAACTAAAAATGTTACATCTTAACTTTGCTTGATGAGAATTCACTGACCATTGTACTGTAGAAGTTACAAAACGTGAGGTTTGTATTTGATGATGTCATCCTCTGAAGGATGTCTCCCAGCATATATTGGTTTTTTACCTCCTTATATTGCATATGTCTATTAAGTAATGATCGTTGCGAAGTAATGATTGATGATAAGATGATTTCTCAGTGTGGCCTCTAGATGGCACTGTGATTTGGACATCCTGTATATTCATATGATGTCAAATGGATGCCTGCATAGAAAACAGCCTCTAGAAAAATGAGATCCTTTACTGTAAAAAAAAAATTAAAAGAAGATAACAATCTGGTGTTTCCTGTTGTTTTGTTGAAAGAAATTACAAATGTAACAAAACTGCCAACATTAAAAGAACTGAAAAATATATGAATATGCTAGAGATCAACCAATACATAGCTTGTCTTCTAGAGGTGGTGTTTATTTTATACAATATAGAAGAATTTGTCGTATCTCATGTTGGAGGATGAAATAACTATGCTGAAGAGCCAAATCAGAATTCCTGTGATAGGTGGATCTCTCTGCCATGTGCAAATGCCTGCTTTGTCCAAGTTTTTCTTCCACTGTGTTCTTTACTTCTGAACCTATAGTTATAATCTTCCCTCTCTGGACCACTTTGTTCAAGCAATTTTTACAGTGTACGAAGGCTCTGTAACCAGGATATGTGCTACCTAAAAGTACAAAATTATTTATCGTCAAATAGGTACAATATATAACTAGGGTTAATTTGCTGTCAGACTAAATATGAAGATTCTCTCCACCTCTTGCAAGATACCCAATGAGTCCCTGCTGGCCAGTTCTATCAAGTATAACAAGTGTTGATTTCCATTGCTCCTTGAAATGGGCTGATCCTCAGTGTTGTTTAAAATTCTGACTCTGTTTTTTCCTTTTATGATTTTATATATTTTCATACTTGTGGCTTGTTTTCCCCCTACCCCTGACTGACCTAGTCTCAACAATTTTAGTTCTGTCTGCAGTTTTACCTTTCTTATATTGCATGGTTCCATGCTACGTAATTTCTCATAGCTCATTCTCACAATTTAGTAGTTTCTCCAGGAGTTTGAGCCAAAGTTATTCAGTCGTGCCATATCAAAACCTCAGTCCTTAGAAGGAAAGCTGGGCAGTTAGCTGTGAGTTAGCTCAGTGAAATATGTGCCATTCTTCCTTATTCTGATGGTCTCAACTGCAGATGCTGATGGAGTGATGGAGTGTGCTTTGGTGCTCCATTGACCTGCATGTCCAGATTTTCCTTCTTAGAGACAGTGAGAAGATGGTTTATGTTCAACTCTCACCCTAGTGAGTGAATCTAAAGTTTTGACAGCTTCTGTGGCTCAGGACTTCCAAGTGGGATTTGTGGAGTAAGCAGAAATAAAAGGCAAGAAGTTATCAAAAAGTTCACAAAACTCATACAGAAAATTACTTAGATTTGTGGCTTTCTTACTAAAACAAACAAAAACCCCTCGACTCTTCTGTCCTTTGACCTGATTATCCACTAAGTAGTTCAGTATGTATTCTGAAGCGATAAAAATAAGGATGAAGGATGTGTCCAGTATCACTAGGTGAGAATATGGTTTTGATCTTATGCAGATTTCAAGGAATTCAACATTTCTGGTGTTGAAATATAACATCTATAATACTGATATTCTATGGGAAGATGCAGTCTTGCTCCTTATCTTCAACAATACTTTATACCAATTCATACAAACAAACAAAAATTTGTTCATTGTGTTCAAAGCGTGAATTGTTCAAAATGGTAAATACTCATTTGTTTAATAGTCTCATAATTTAGATATTGTTTGTGCTCTTGTGCCTCACTTGTTTTTATTGATGTAACCTTATGTATCTGCTAGTTCAAACAGAGAATGTAATAGTGTTATTACAGATATTCTTATTCAGGGTCAACTTACGTCTCTATCTTTAGAAAAGTTTGAGTGCAGTGACAGAATTTTCTGTGACAGAAAATAAAGTCTGTGATATGCATGAATGCTTCCACATTTCCAGTATTTGCCAAGCAAAATCTGCTTCAGATATGTGTATGTTTATTATATAAATATGTATATATATATATAAATATGTATATATATAAATATAACCATTTCTAGTTAAGTATATAGGAAATGCATGGAACTATGTCAGATGGTTTCATAGGAATGCAATAGGCGTATCCATAAATAATGCTAAACTTTAGTGGAAATTTATTATATTTCTGACTTTACAATTTATATAAATGCCAGTGTTAGAGAATGTGTTAGATAATAATGGACAAATCATGCTCTCTAGACCTGGGACTCCACAGAGTGCTATCTCTGTAGGCTGGGGTCTATGGTGGAAGGAGAAGTGAAAGACAGGAAGAGTGTGAAGAATGTGTTCATTTTTGCCATCTAGATTTTACGCATTTTCCTAGGGTGTTTAGGAATAGTGTGAGCTGGGAAGGAAGGGAATTTATATTTATGGAGGGGAGAGAGAAGGATTCTGATGCAATTACTTGCTATCTCTTCTAGTACAACCATCTTCTTAATCCTTTAACAAGTCTACATTGTGTCATTGTCTCTAGACAATATTTGAACATCCTTTTTCTGTCTTTGATCTTTAACTAAACCAAAAGTTTTTAATCAGAACTTGTTAAGGAATAGCTACAGCTGAGAGGAGGGACTGAGATGTTGAGCTCAAAAGAGCTCTTACAATTTGGAAAGAATATTTGGAACCTTTTCTACAGAGGTCAACTTTTCCTTCAGATTTCAATACAGTTCTCTTGCCATGGACTAGCTTTTTTAACACCACATATATGTAATTGACTACCATCGTGAGGTTATGGGCCTTGGTAAAAACATCTCTGATTTCTTTGTTTGTTTGTTTGTTTGTTTTTTAAGTCTAAGTCTCTAAGCCAGGTTTTCTTTCCCTTTATTTGCCCATTATCTGCCAATTACCTACCCTAAGTCTCTTTCTTTTTTTTTTTTTCTTCATTTAGGTAATTTGGATTTTCTTCATAATTTTTTTGTAGCTGTATGTCTCCTAAAGATGTGACTGACCATATAGCAGTTCTGATCAGAAAACTATGATAACATGTAATGATTTTGACTTAAGCTTTTTTTAATGTTGTCCTTTCTTTGTAAGTTATATTTTAAGTGTGTTAGAAAAATGTGTTAATCAATGCCTAACTCTGTAAATTACAAGTGTAGCAATTTGAGAGGTCCTAAGAAAAACCTTCAGTTTACATTGTGCTGATAACTGTTTAAAAAAAAAAATCATACAGTATTGATATCTCTAATAGGTACTTTTTATCTTTTAACATCGTAAATCTTNGAAGGATGTGTCCAGTATCACTAGGTGAGAATATGGTTTTGATCTTATGCAGATTTCAAGGAATTCAACATTTCTGGTGTTGAAATATAACATCTATAATACTGATATTCTATGGGAAGATGCAGTCTTGCTCCTTATCTTCAACAATACTTTATACCAATTCATACAAACAAACAAAAATTTGTTCATTGTGTTCAAAGCGTGAATTGTTCAAAATGGTAAATACTCATTTGTTTAATAGTCTCATAATTTAGATATTGTTTGTGCTCTTGTGCCTCACTTGTTTTTATTGATGTAACCTTATGTATCTGCTAGTTCAAACAGAGAATGTAATAGTGTTATTACAGATATTCTTATTCAGGGTCAACTTACGTCTCTATCTTTAGAAAAGTTTGAGTGCAGTGACAGAATTTTCTGTGACAGAAAATAAAGTCTGTGATATGCATGAATGCTTCCACATTTCCAGTATTTGCCAAGCAAAATCTGCTTCAGATATGTGTATGTTTATTATATAAATATGNCAATACAGTTCTCTTGCCATGGACTAGCTTTTTTAACACCACATATATGTAATTGACTACCATCGTGAGGTTATGGGCCTTGGTAAAAACATCTCTGATTTCTTTGTTTGTTTGTTTGTTTGTTTTTTAAGTCTAAGTCTCTAAGCCAGGTTTTCTTTCCCTTTATTTGCCCATTATCTGCCAATTACCTACCCTAAGTCTCTTTCTTTTTTTTTTTTTCTTCATTTAGGTAATTTGGATTTTCTTCATAATTTTTTTGTAGCTGTATGTCTCCTAAAGATGTGACTGACCATATAGCAGTTCTGATCAGAAAACTATGATAACATGTAATGATTTTGACTTAAGCTTTTTTTAATGTTGTCCTTTCTTTGTAAGTTATATTTTAAGTGTGTTAGAAAAATGTGTTAATCAATGCCTAACTCTGTAAATTACAAGTGTAGCAATTTGAGAGGTCCTAAGAAAAACCTTCAGTTTACATTGTGCTGATAACTGTTTAAAAAAAAAAATCATACAGTATTGATATCTCTAATAGGTACTTTTTATCTTTTAACATCGTAAATCTTCACCACCTCCCTCCCCTACTGATTTACATAGTAATTTCTAACAAATTACTCCTTGAAATGCCTGTATCATTTGCCAACCTAATGGAAAAGAAGGTTGGCATGAGCACTGCATTCAGCTGTTCGTATATTAGTCTCTCTTTCACCTCTCAAGCAACTCCAGATAAGTTAAATAATGAGAAAACTCATTTCTGGGTTGTTGTACATTCTTTACTTTTCTGTGTCATTAAAATGCTATACTAGCTAACTTAACTCAGTCAAAATGAAGCAAATACTATTCCAGGAAATTTCAACAGCATTACTTAAACCTGTTTTTTAAAAATACATAAGGCTGCTTTGTTTAGATTTTAGTTATTATATAGACATTTAGAAAAAAATACTGGTTTCTTTGCATGGCAAAAGTAGGCAGAATGGTACTGAAAATAATGAGAGCTGTATGACAACAAGGCTTAACTACCTTGAAGTGTAGACTTCTCTTTTCAATAATACATGTAGGTGGAAGGAGGTAGTAAGAATTTTTATCTTTAAGATATCTACTTCTTTTCCTTGTCTGGTGCAATAAGTAAATAACATTTTCTTTTTACATGCACAGAAAGAAATATTCTTCTAAATTCTGAAATAATACTGAGTATGTACACTTAGTGATCCTGAGAAAAATGATAGATCATACATAATTTTCTAATCTAATGTCTTGGGTGCAGATGCTGGGGAAAAATAATAGCTGAATTTATGTAATCTCACATGCACCTGCTAAACATTATGACAGTCCATCAATAAATAGAAACATCTTGCCAACAATGTTAATTTAAAGTTGCTAAAATGTATTATATTTTGATTCCCATATTAACTTTATTAACCTTTGCTTTATTTGTCTCAGATTTATTCAATTATTATTAGTTTCTTAAGACAGATTTTTCTTCTCTTTGTTAGGAATAGTGCAAAATAATGAAACAAGTCAAAATAATATAGACATACACACACAGAGACTGGCAATAATGTCTTGGTTTCTTTTCACGTTTGAAAGAAACATCTCAACAATATGTTGACAGCTGTAGTTTTCTTGCAGGATGCTTCGACATGAAAAGGGACCTTTGAAGGAAATTCAGTCAACTCTAATGAAAGCAAATTAGATTTTGCAATACAAGTGTTTTTTCTGATTATGTTAATTTGACACAGCTTGATTGTGTCCCCCAAAGGCCATGGAAAAACATAATCAGGCAGTCTCTAAATTGGAATAATTCTAAAATCTCTAAAAAATGTAAATGTAGTTATCAGAGTGAGTTACAGGAATTCTTTGAAAGATTAGATTTTTAGTAAGTCAGATTTGTTTCTGTCAGTCTGTATTTGAAGACCTGTATTTGAAGATTCTCAGATCTACCTATAAAATAGTCATTTTTTCAAGTGAATTGGGCACTCATGTATTTTATAGATATCATTAAATAAGTCACGTTGCCAAAGAGTTACTTGTAGCTAAATTTTCAATGGGTTACATTAAGCATTCTCAAAGTATTTGCAGGCATGATCACTGTGTATACAGGAAGGTAAGTTTATGTATGCAAACAGGTACATAGGCTAGAGTAATTGGGCAGATTGGCTAATTATGTTTTTAGGCATGCAGTTGTATACGCAGTCTAAAAGCATATGCACAATTTGGTGTATGCGAATTAATGCAATCACAAGTGTTGCTGGTAAATTAAACCCATATATTTAATTTTACCCTTTTGGTGTCAACAATGTCAGATAAGATAGAGCTTGTGTATTCAGTAATAGTTATTTTATTACTGGACAGATCCCAAAGCCCTTTTTGGGAAATTTAGAAGTGTAAAATTTGTCAGTGGAAGAGGTTGACTTTTACATGGCATCATATATTTATTGTGGCAAAATACTAACAAGTGCAAGAACATCTATAGTGACTGCAGTGGAATCACAAAATTAAATGATAGAATTTTAGTAACTGCAAGTTGCAGTGATCTGGGTTTTCTTCTTGCATATTTAATCGAAAAGTAATAAATACAAGGAAGAGAAAAAAGAACAGTGATTTTTTATAGTGAAGTAACTAATTTCTTTGTTTACTATTTCTTTGCCTGTGTAACATTTTAAAATGTAAAAATACATTGCTTTATCTGCCTATCTCAAGTAGATGATAACAAATTATTTATATTGTAGTAAAGCAGTCTTTTTGTATCTTATTTCATGACATTGTGGACATACATCAATCTTAATTCAAGATGATTTATATCACCACAGTAGTTTTTCAGTTATTTCCACGTCAATAGTTTGTATGTACTCTCATTGCCTAGCTGTAAAAAAAATAAACATGACACCTGTTAACAGAGAAATAGTCAACAGGAACAAATCTAATGCAATTAAATAATGGTGAAAGGAAATGTTGGAGTACGTAAGTAAAAGGCATTATTAATATATTCTATGAAATGCGCATATGTACCATAACTAGTATTAAAAATCTTTTTAATTGATTTTTCATATTTGCCTGTTATCTCAGTGACAATCAAAAAATAGCTATTTGGCAGCCATGATAATACAGAATCTAGTTTCTGCATCATCGTACTAAAGCTTCTGAACACATGTCCATCCAAAGCATTTCCATGACCAGGTGTCTCAGGATTGATACCTTCAAAGTATCATTATTTATAATTTATTTATCATTATACCTTCCGTTCCAAGTTTGGAAAATACAGATATTTCTGTTTTGTAGAAACTTTGTATTAGTTATATAGAATCCAAGATTCTGAGAAGAGTGATTTGCTGAAGGTCTCAGGTGAGTTTTGTGTATAACTTGAATCTCTTCACCCTAAATTGAGTACCTTGGGACAGCCTGCATTTAAAAGCCTAACAAAGCAGAGGTTAGTTGAGAGGAGGTAATCTATCTGACTACATAAAATATTTTGCATTTTTTTCATACCTCTCCACTAGTTGTAACTAACTAGGAGACCTGCAATTTCTGTGTCCTGAGCTTGTTCTAGTGTCCACCCATGTTGTGGTCCTTCCTGAGACACATCATTCTCTTTTCCTTCCTTTAGGTGATTTTACTTACTGTTTTCCTCCATCTAAAAAGGCTTTTTTCTTTTTTCTTTCCCCCTCTGTCTTTTCTTGTCTTTAAAATTCATTGAGGGCATGTACAAGGGTGCAGATATGCTAAAACCCTGTAATCACCACTAGTCCTTTGATATGTTGCAAGCATCTACACCCAACAGCCCCTATACGTCTCACAAATCCTGCTTCCAATTTCTGGGTTTTGCTAATATTAATGGCGTTCTCCCTGTTAATGTCTGGAATTTTTGCAATTGATATATGCAATGTTTTAAAGTTACTGTATCTCAGACAAACAGAAATTGCATCAGGTTGAGAGTTGGGACTCTGGTCCTGTCAGTAACCTCAGGCTAATGGGTCACTTCTGGAAAATTATGAGCTATAAAGGTAACAAGATGTAAGAGGAAGATGCAGCCATCTAAATAATCTAATTACTCTGGAGCTCATGTGGATGATTGGAATACTCTTCAGTCAAGTGAGAGGAGCAGCAATAGTCAGATTATTGCTCTATATTATACATAAGCAAAGATACAGTTCAACTTTGCTTTTCTTTACTATAATAGAAATGAAATAGTTTATACTTAGTCTTCAAATGATGCAACTCAGCAGAAAGGATTGTTATTTATTATTAATTAGGGTGGTATGTTTGAATTTTTTCCTTTTTTTCTACTTCCTGATGGACATAAAAACTCCCTGTACAGATATTTTAGCACTCAATATGCTACATGTAATTTAAGCTATTACTGGCTTTTTCAGCAGTAACTGATAATTTTTGTGTACAATATTTCAGGTCCCTGTTTACACTGTAAAAAATCTGTGCAGTTCAAAATTTAGCCACAAAACATGATCTGAATGTAAACTTCTGTAATTTACATCTTTTTTTTTTTTGTCTTCTTGAAGACCACATTAAAATTATGAATAGCATAAAAACATTAGCATAGCTGAGAAACGGGGTTTTAGTTTTGATCATCACCAGTTTACTGTTAGATGCGTGCTTTGAGCCTTTTATTCTGCACATCATAAAGCCAGAGGATGAGGAGTTTATTTTCTCTAATTTAATTTCTTTTTATTAATCCAGACAAGTTCTTCTCAAACAGTGATTCATGACTAATTAGCAAAATAATTCTTGATTATCTGTAGGTGAACCAAGCTGAAAGAGTTCTGCTCCATTAAAGAAGATTTGATTTGAGTTTTTTATAAGATAAGTTTGAACATTTACTACTTGAGTGTGTCCTGATAAGTCATTGCTGTATTCTAAGCATAATCATTTTTAGATTCCTCATTAAGATTCCAAGCAGAAAACACAATATAAAAATAATGCGTTATTATTCTATTTTCTTATTTATATGGAAGCCATTAATAGATAAAGCATATTGTAGGTCAGTCTATGAGCCGGGCGGCTCTCGTAAAACAGCTGTTTCAGGATACAATGGCTGCTAAATGCTTTCATAGTTGCAGAAAGCAATTGGAAAAATTCATGAAATAAAAATTAATTCAAAGCTACAAGGGAAAAACATGTTTGTCTGAGGATGGCCATATGCCACAAATTACTGAAGACTAGGAGAGCGTTCTAAGGAAGCATCAGTAACTTATTTTAGACTTTTAGTCTAAATGTTACCTCCTTAAACACCAGTATTAATACAACAGCTCCATTCATACCATTTAATAACAGCAAAAAAAGTAAATACCACACAAGTCAAACGTCATTCACTGATCAATAAGTGTAACAGTCACCAAAGCATCATCTTAATCATCTTTTTCTACTAAGATGTCTTAGAAAGTGAAATAATACGCAGGTATTGAGTATCACTACAGTGAGTGATGTACAAAGGTGAGCGAGTGTATACCAAAGACTGCGGCGGCTCTTTACTTAGAAGAAAACTTTATGGCTGAAATTATGTATGGCTTACTATTTATAAAGGCTCATTAAAATACCCTGAATATGTTCTATTTTTACTACTGCTTATCAGAATTACATACTTTTTGTTTACTTACAGTATGAAAGAGGCTGGTTTAGGCCATAAACAGTGGAGGGGTGGTCCCATTTCATCAAACTGCAAGCAGTGTCCAGTAGTTTATACCAATCCTGTTTGTGGATCAGATGGTCACACATATTCTTCTCAGGTAAGAATTAAATAAAGAACTAAATTATTCTTTCATTGTTCCCGTCAATTCCAGCTCTTGAAACATAAAACACTGTATTGTAACACAAATCAACATTTATTTGTTTTGATTAAAATATATATTACAGGCTGCAATCTACAGCAATTCTAGTATATCGTAAGACAAAAAAGCAAAATGGTAGCAAATCCTAAACAGCATGAAGCCCAAAGAAGCACAGTGTAAGAGTGCTTCACAATATAACGGAGCTCCAAGTTAAGTCTATCTACGACAGACACCGAGGCAGGGTTTTGAATAAGGAATAAAGCGTTGTGTGTCCCCAACACATACCCAGATAAAAAATGTAATAATGTAAATAATTGTTGCATATCTTTCCTTGCAACAGAATTTTATGTATTTTAAGACCATAATCAAATCTTCCTTCTGTATTCCTGAACCCTCCTGTTTTTTCTGTCATACTTAGTTGGAGATAGAATAATAATTAGAAAACGTTACTGTCAGTTTACCCAGTCTTTTTTTGAGAAAAGATTTTGTGCTGGTCATGCTGAAGTCCAGAAACCATGGGACTGCATTAATACAGTGCTCAGGTGAAACTTGGGAGATGGAAGGACTTGATAATGCTGAAAAGAAATCAATTTGTTTAGTATCCTCTCTTAAAAATTTCAGTAGAAAAATGTTCGGCCAATATTAACAACTGAATCCTCTCTAGGAGAAACAAACGTGTGCTTTTGATGAACCCATTTTTGTCAGAAATGGCATGCAATTCAGTAGTGCAAGAGGAGCTACTGTATTCTGTCGTTCTGACACCATGTCCTTCAACTAACAAAATGTTTCTAATAGTAGATAATATCGAGTGCTTCAAGAGTAATATAGTAATAAAAATAATACTGGTTGTTCAAGATTAAATTGACGGAGATTCAGAAGCTCTGTATTCATTACTTATGAAGAAAAAATTTCCATATAGCATTTTGAGCAAAATATTTTTAGGATATTTCCCAGTATTTAAAGATTCTAGAGTTAGTATTTGCTATATTGAATTTTCTTTTGTTTCTCTACTACAATTGCAAAGTAAGTCTGAACTTTACAAAAAAGGGTTAGAATTTCCAGGAATGACTGACTGTTGGATTGAACACTAAGTATCCTCTCCAAGGATATTTTCTTCTTGATAAAATAAAAGCATCAGAATATAACTAGTGCTTCCTCAACCTTGACAATTCTTATGCAATCCTAAATCTTAAATTAGAAAATGTTTTTCTTACAAACTGAATATTTAGTTAGAGGGAACTGGTCAAGAATCTTAATTTTCCTTTACAAAAAAAAAAAAAAAAAATTCTAACTCTTTTCACCAGGATATCTGAGGCCCTACACATGAAATTTGGACTCTGACTTAGTAGAAAAATAATTTATTTCCAGTGATGATATGACTTAAAGTTTTAATTTAGGTATTTGAAAATATTCTTATTTTCATTCACAGTAATCTCCTGTCTATGTTTTATCAAGAGCTTGAAATGTGCTTGCATCTTACTAGACATTAGATGATACTGTCATTTAGCATTTCTTTTGCTGTGCCATGTGAAGGTTCAGTCAGTCTTTAAACCCCAAACCTAGCCTGCACATAGATATAAAACAGATGATAGTCTCTACAATTTTGCAATTTAAGTAGACAAGGTAGATAATTTGATATAGGTAATACTGAATGAGCAATTTTTTTTTTTTTTAAATACTGTATACTTTATCCATTACAATCTCTCCCTACATTCTTCCTGATGTAATATAAACTTCACAACCAGTTTTAACCTCATTGCTTATTTCCTATATTATCATACAGGAATGCTGTATTCTGAATAGTCCTATAGGCAGAAGTGACCCTTATGGCCTCTCAGGGTTTGATCTGAAGTAGACGTACAGAAGTCTATAAATAATGATGAGATGCAGATATTTTTACATTAGGTCATGTGTTAAAAGTGAGGGTGTGATTCTCAAACAGAATGGTGAGAAATGAGTGGGTTAAATAAATGCAGTCTGCTTCCATTCCAGTGCATTATCAGAGCTGCGGTCAGTGCAATAGTACATATTTTCCAAACTCTATGTTCCTTATGTGCATATAATGCAGAAGTAATGTGGCATCAGAGAGCTTTTGCAGGATTTTCCTTTTGTCTTCCATTACCTTTTAATGGTAGATTTCAAATCTAAGTTTATGGCAGCAAAATGCTAAAAAAAAGCTGATGACCACAGAAGATCTTTATTAGTCTATAAATATTTATTTGTATTTCTTTTCGGTAACATTATGATTTCATATTCCATCGTTCAGTTGCATCAAAATAGAGGTCCTTGCAAGGTTATTTCAGGAGCAGTTGTTTTAAAAATTGACATAAAGATGAATATTTGTGTTCCTTTACTCCAGGCAAAGTTTAGTTTCATTGTGTCATAAGATCCAGTAGGAGTTTATATAGCAATTTTCTTGTATTTAAAACGCATTTGTCAATGACTGTGGCAAATTGTATAATACATTTTCTGAAAACAAGTCAGTAAATAGTAGTAGTATTGTAGAACACAGCCAGGCAGCTGGCAATTATTGGATGGATGCTACTTTGGGAGTATGCCCTCCCTTTTCACGCCAAGCCCATGCAAACGTGTCCTGGTTTTGGCTGGGATAGTTAATTTTGTTCCTGGCAGCTGGTATAATGCTGTGTTTTGGATTTAGTATGAGAATAATGTTGATAACTCACTAATGTTTTCATTGTTGCTGCATAGAGCTTATATAGTCAAGGACTTTTCACCTTCCCATTCTCTGCTGGGTGCACAAGAAGCTGGGAGGCAGCATAGCCAGGACAGCTGACCCAAACTGGCCAAAGGGGTATTCCATACCATATGATGTCATGCTCAGTATATAAGCTGGGAGGAGTTGGCCGGGAGGCACTGATCGCTGCCTGGGGACTGGCT
>VZTQ01005851.1:8212-38337 GCA_013400755.1 Pelecanoides urinatrix
CTGTAGTTCCCCGGATCCTCCTTCCAGCCCTTCTTGTAGATGGGCATCACACTGGCAAGCCTCCAGTCATCCGGGACCTCCCCCGTTAACCAGGATTGCTGGTAAATGATGGAGAGTGGCTTGGCAAGCTCCTCCACTAGCTCCCTCAGTACCCTCGGGTGGATTCCATCCAGCCCCATAGACTTGTGAGGGTCCAGGTGTCATAGTAGGTCATTAACGTCTTCCTCTTGGATTATGGGGGGTTTATCCTGCTCGCCCTCGCTGTCTTCCAGCTTAGGGGGCTGAGTACCCTGAGGATAACTGCTCTGACTCTATAGAATCTAGAATAATTCCATTTTTACCTCTGAATTTGAGATCAGCATCTACTAAACATTAACCAACACCACCTGAATTTAACTAGAAATTTCAGTTTCTGAATTTAGTCAGAACTTCAATAGGGAAAAGAGAAGTGATCTGAATGCCTATAAGAACTTGTGAAAACTGAAAGAAAAGGTTAACGAAACCTGAAGACAAAAGTTTACATGAATGAAGGCCTTTTGTGAGCTCAGACTGCTATACTTGTGTGATTAGCTGTTCCTTTTATATATCACATGCAACTTGATACAGGAGGCTGTTGCAGCTTATTACCTCAGAAGGGAATTAGCAATGCAACCTGCAAATGACTTGGTGTACTTTGGCAACACAGGACTTTACGCATTTACAACAATGACGAGATAGCAGCAGATGTGGCAGAGAATGAAGTACTTCTTCAGAAGTCAATACGAGTATCAAGTTCTACACCACAGCTAGCTCTATATAGAGTGGTTAAAACAGTTTATGAAGTTGAATGTGATTTAGCACTATAAAATGAGCTGTTGTATACTTTTCAATTTGTAAAAGAGGGAGGTGTAAATGAGTGTTTGGCTTTTAAAAGCTTATATAATTTTGATACTGGCAAACATTACTAAGATAGGAGATGTAGGTGTCCACGTAAACTACATGACATAACCTTTGTATACAGTTATGATTCATTTTTTCTCCTATCTTGGTTATAATCACTTTCCTTAAGGATCTCACATGCTCCATCACACACTTCAAGAGGAATTCAATAATGCCAATTCACTTTTTCTTCTTCACTGAACGAAAACCAAGGATGGAGTTAATTTTCCTGACTTGTGACTTATGATCTTTCGAAGATGTGAGGGCAGCTGACACATCTGTCTACACTGGACCTACAGCAGACCAGTGGCTTTCAAGAGCAGGCGTTGCAAGTGTAGAGGGATAAGCTATCTTGGCCGAAATGACATCAGACTTCCATGTCTAGGAAACGGAAGATCACTACATCCTAATTAGAAATGCTTCCCCTCCCTGTTACTCTTGTCTTTTGTCACTATCTGATTAATAAACAAACAAACAAAAAGAAAGCCTACTGTTTTCTGCAATTACAATAATCCTCTCAGTTTTCTTTATGTTCTGTTTTCATCTTAGGCCTCCTAAAATAGGGCTGAAAAATGAGTTTCCAGTCGGAAAGAAAGAAAGAAAGAAAGAAAGAGATGGTGCTGATCATTGAAAACCACCTGATTCTTTAATAACAACTCAAACTGCAGGCTACCGTAAGGGGATGGCAGTAAGTTGGATCACACCAAATTTGTTCAGTAATAATTTAACTGCTGTCATGCCTCAAGAGAAAAATCTGAGACTGTATTTAGCCTGAGTTTTAAGTCAAACAGAAGTAAAATAATTTTAATATAAAATTAGTATTGCTCTTTCTAATGAGGCACTCGTAGAAATCCACTACATTAAATATTATCAAGCTGACTTTTGCTAAAATACTCCTGAGAATGTGTACAGAGTATCCTTTATTCATGCAGAAATTAAGTAGAAAATAAGCAGCAAGAACTTTAGCATAATAATTTGTGCAGAAAGGAAGTCAGCAGGAAAACAGCTTTTGTTTGCAATTTTGACACTTTTTCCTCCTCCTGCACAACACTTTGGTCCCAAACACATCATTGTGTAGGAAACAGCCACAGCGGGGTTGTTCTGCCATTTGCACTGGGGTCTCCTCTCCTCCTGCGTCAAAAATCTTGTTCACGTGAAGGAGAGGAGTGCGCTCACCCCAACACCTGTAAGGAGGGCAGCGGGTGCCAAAGGAGGATCCCAGCGCTTGGAGGAAGGAGGGCTGGGCCATGCCCTGATGCGTTCCCACCACTCTCACTGGCCCCGTGGAGGCCCCCCATGCTGTTTGCAGCCACCTTTTTGTTACGACAGTGGCTCTTAGGACAGTAGTACCACTTAGGAAACAAATGTATTATTAATGCTGCCTGCTAGCACTCACATGTCCAGGAGAAGCAACGAGGCAACGGGGGCCAGAATGGTCACGCCTCCCTTTCAGCCAACACCAGCGGTCCCCGGCCGACATCTTCCTCCTCAGGCTTGGGCCCGCACAGGGTTCCTTTTACGCATTATCTTAACCGTCTGCTTCCTGGTTTGTTTTAGGTTTGGTTTTTTTTTTTTCCCCGTTAGTTCCCAACTGAAGTTTGGCTGTGCTCACCCACCAGCTGTTATTTAAAGTTACACTTTCCCCTGGCCCCAATAACTATTGGGAACAGAAAGGGATACTGTTTGTTATGCAGCAATGACTGAGGTTGGTTTTGTCCGAGCTTGGGGACAAACAGGCTACCTGATACTTGCCTGGTCCCTAGAAAGCAATTTTTGCCACAGCTAAAACCAGCCCAGGTCAAGCCAAGCCTCGGCATGTCCCAGGGCCCTGCACCAATGACAAGTTGCTGGCAATGGAAAAATTACACTGGGCTATGTTTCCTTGGCCAAATACCTTTCAAAATCTATTCTTTGTATGAGACCTTAAAAATGCACTGTTGGCATGTCCTGATAGCAGTGCTGCTACTCGTCAGCTTTTGTTTCACTGCAGGGTCCTGGAGCCTGTTTACACAGTGGCATCAAAGTGCCCAGGCATGATCCAAAGACGGTATCAGACAGTCCCTGCACGAAATAAATTCATATTTGAGTAGACGTGCCAAAGGTGTGGCGGTGCATTCCCGCTGGCTCCTCCTGGGCCTCTCCACGATCTCAGAAACTCCCGTTAAACCTTGGCCTTGGTGCAACAAGTCAGGCGGTGAAGCATTCTTTACCCTGTCAGGAACTCTTGCATAGCTGAGGTTGGGGAATGTACCGATCGAACCAGAAACTTCCACTGCCTGGCCCAAGTGGAGGACGAAATTACATTGTGCCAGGGCAGAATCATACAGCAGCAGTGATAGTGTGTCTCCCTACAGCAGCTTTTTAAGAGCACTAATGGAAAGGAATTGTCAGTAAGGATGATCTTAGGATTTGTAGCATTGCTAGCATCCTTGTGTTAGCATGTTTGTTGTTTTTCTGACTAAACTTTAATTTCAATTGCAACAGATCTTAGGGGCCCAGCTATGAGAGTCCATTATACAAAGCATGGACAGACTTTCAAAATGAAATAGCCTGTGTCCTGAGGTATTTAAAACTTGAGACATGGCAGTAAAAGGTCCTTTTTAGGAAACAATTATATGTGCTCTGCAATAGACTGCAAACAGGCAAAAAACTGTTAACAATTTATAGAAAAAGTATTTTTAAAAATCATTAGAAATTCATAACATTCTAGGCTAAGAATGATGTTTTTTAAAAGGATTGCATACTGTTGTACATATATGTCTATTGAAATACATACATACTTACCTGCCCTTCTACAAATATTTATTGAAGTTCTTTTTCTCCATTTTGATTTTTTTCTTGTCAATAGTGCTATAGGGTTTTTTTCAAAATTATCTTAATACACCTGTTATTTCCTCGATCATGCATGAATAATGCAGTTTTTCCAAACTCCAAATGAAATTATAGTCTACTGCAATGTGTTGGATAGTGCCAAGTGGGTATAGCAAATTAGATAATCCATCCCCTTGAGTCTGAATTACTTCGGTCACTTTGAAAATGTGACTTGAAAACATGGGAAAGGCTTTACAGTTTTATGTCCTTTCCAAAAAACATTTGTAAATTGTAAAATGAAAAATTCTGCATTATGTGCAATTAATGATATGGAAGTTTCCAGTGCCTTAAAACCAAACCTCTTGAAAGTATTTTTCACCAATTTTTGGCTCACTTGCCCCCACTTTTAGTGGTTTTATGCTCCAGCGATCTATAAAGGAGACATTCCCACTTATGTATGAAGAGAAAGAGATTTTTATAAATATCAAACAAGCATAATTTATGCAGAAACTCTATTAAAAACTCTGTTTGGCACTTTTACTTGCATTAGTAATATGAGAACTCCATTAAAATGGATTTTTCAAAAATGTGTTGGACCCCAATTCTCTCAACTCATTCCCATAGTTAATCTTAGTTTTCATTGCCCAAGGACTGCTAATATATTAGTATTAACAATATCCCTTTTATTGCCTTGCATAGAGCTTCTTACATGTTCTCTTGTGTGAATATATTTACATTTATTTATACACATACATACTTGCAAACGCATTGGATGAAATCCTGGGGCCTCTGAAATCAATTGTAAAAATCCTACCAACTTCAGCAAGAATCAGAATCTTATTCCATGATTTTTGCATTTTAGCCTCAGTACTTTTAGCCTCAGAACAGCAAATTAACCTCTTACAGGTTTATAGGTAGCCTTTATGCACTTTGGGCCCTCTCCTTGCATACAACCACGCTAACTAGAATTTTGCCATATTGGTTCAACTTATTTTTATTTACTCATCATTATTCACTCTGCATTTCCATTTGTTTACTACTATGTTGCATACATTATACTACTATGTTGCATATTCTTCATTGGTTTTATTCACAGAAATCATACTTTAATTTGTATCACTTCTTCACATTTTTCCTATTCTGGTGAGGCATGTAAAAGAAGCTTTTGTACCTTTTTAACCTACACAAACTGTTGCTAACAAGCTTCTAGAATGATTTAGGAAGCTACACTAACTGATTAAGTTCCAGAGCTGCTCCATATTGAAAATAATTAAAGACTGTCAGTGTATTTTACTACCATATAAAGTAAGATTTGTTATCTTTTATCTTATCTTATGCTTTAACAGCAGCTTGATCTTGCCAATTATCCTATTATCCATAATTTCCGATGCATTACTGAGCTATTTGAGTTCCTATCATTTAAATCTATTACAAAAAAAATGCTTAAAAAAGAAGGAATCAAAGTACATGAAGCGGTAAAGGTCACTTCAGACTAGTATGTGGAAACCTTGGAATAATTTAAGGATGGATTAAGGAAATACCCCATCAGCTAGATACTGAACGATTCCCATAGTGTATGATTCATAACTCACAGGAAGCAGGTAAAGCAGATGCTGAACTGAAGTATGTCCTCTATTACCTCCCTACTGTTTACTAGTGCAAGTTAGGAATACAGTTTATCTTTGTGACAATTCTAGTCCTGATACTAATCTGCATCTTCAGCGTCCCAAGCTGAGAAGATTTCGGTATCTATTTTAATAAGGAAATTATGACATTATTATTCACAAATTAATTATGTACTAATTAAGATTATAATTATGCATTAAATAATCAGCTCACTGTTATTGGTCGCTACATTTATTTGTAGTCAAAGCAGTTACTTTGAAACACATACTTCAGGGTGTGTGTACAATACCAAAAAGACAAAATTTATTTTCTCTTAGTTGCCTACTTGTTGTGCCAAACATTTTTTCCTTGGGTAAGTGAAGTCTTTTTTAAAATAGTCGCTGTATTACTCATTGACTTATTTATTTTGAAATGTACAAACAATGGAATAAACAGAAAGCAACAAGGGATGTTTTCTGCTAAGTAATGAATTATTCAAGGAGTTAATGATGGAAACAATTACTTCATTGAAGCTACAGCTCTCTAAGGCAATGCTATGAAAAAAAATGCACTGAAACAGAGCCATCCTTTAAGTTAAGAATCAGAGCAGGTGCAGGCCTGCTGTCTAGGGGTTGTCACTACCAGCTGAATGGACTGTGTCTCAGCTTTGACTGGCATGAGTAGGCAAAACTATTCATTTCCACATCAGAAAAGGGCAATGGTGAAATGAGTTAATCCACGTATCACAAAGCCTGGGAGTTGGATTTGGTTCTGCTGATACAACCATAGGCAAAGGAATGCCAAAGTGTGCATGTGGAATAATTTCTAAAATACTCATGTGAAAGGCTGTCCACAGTGAAAGACATGCAAAAAGAGAAACCCACACAGCCTTTAAGACACTATTCATAGTATTTATATGAAGCCAGATCCAGCACAATGCTGATGTTATGGGGAGAACTAAATGACATGCATAGATACTATTTCTTGCTTATTAATTATTTTTAAGTAGGAGAAACATGCACCCATAAATCCTTTTAATTCTTTTTGCAAAGTGGTATAGCTTCACCAAGAAAAGTACTCCAGAACAGCCAACAACCAGTTGATTAGGACACTTCTCTGACAGATGAGACATGTAATTTTGTCTCTTGTTGACAATTGCTCTAAACTGAACTCTCTCGTGTTGCAAGTGAGTGCTCTAACAGCTAGGCTGTTGCCTCAAATAACTGTTGCCCAGTTTTCAGGAAGAAACATTTAGGCACTTAACTTCAGCTGAGGATGTCAACACAGAATCCTTCTCTGACAGATACACACTCAAAGTTCTCGGGATCATATCTCAAGAGCAGCAGTGTTTAAGCTACAACCTTTTATAGACATCCCATTAGCTAATTTATTCTAGTACTGTTGTGAATCCTGGTCTGAACTGATCAAGTGAGAGTGTTTCCATCACCTAACTGTGGAATTTAACTTAGGCAATGTAAATCAGACACACTCAATGCAGAAAGCTAACTCCTGTCCTGGTTTCNCAGAATGATTAGGAGCTCCAAAGTTTTCTTCTTGTTTTCTTCACTGTGTTTCAGAGGAGGCTATCTCTTGCAGTTGGCAATATATAAGAAGCCTAACTTAGTGACTTAATTATGTGATTACTGCCTTAGCATTTTCCATTCAATACAGGAAAATTACGTATTCAGTTTAGACTCTGTGTTATGTTTCAGGAGTGTGAAAGTTAGACACTGCAATGATGAATATCACAACTGGCATAACTCTGTATGCATGTATTGTTTGATGCCAAACATTGAATCTCGTCTTGATATTACTTTTGACTCCTGATTTTTTAATGATAAGCAAATTAAGCCACAGTATTCTTCCCAAGATATCCAAACCTCAGCCAGACATACAGCTCTTTCTTTATCTATTTGTAGAACCTAGCTATACATTCTTAAGATTTACACCCTGGAGTTCTCCCAGACATTTGCTTCAGTACATAAACTTAAGTTTGTACAAAATTCAACGGCTATGGTACCTTGTAAATGCAACCTATATAAACACTGAATTGGTACTAAAACTGGAACACTGCTTCCTGTCAAATGCTGAACTGATTTAAAGATACTTGTAGAGTACAGGCTTATAAAATCGAAATGGTTGTGCCCTACACATTGAACTATTGATTGTAATACCAGTTACATTTACCTGTGGTGTCACAGCTAAAGCTTCTGAATGTCATCATAGAATGACTACAGTCATTTACAAGTACTGCTAAAATATCTTCTTGGAGCCTAAAGCTTTTTCTTTTCCAAAATGCAAAAAAGTTGAAATTCCTTGGAGATTTCAGTCATTATTAGTAGCTGCATTAAATCTAGTTTATGTTACTCTTGTGGTTTAAAACAGCCCTAAAGCTGCTAGTGAATTCTGCAGTGAGATAGGGCTAAATAATTTTTTGTCACCTGTTGTACAGAGATTACACTCTCCCCTGCACTCTGGTGGTCCCAGCTTGTCCTGGGAGTCCCTCAGAGCAATAAACAGCTAGAATAAACATATATGCAGCAAGTTCCATGTTTTTCCAACATTTGCTGGAGTTCTTGACCAATGCACCTGATATCTTACTAAATAAGACTGCACTTACTGATTATCCTGGCATCCCCATGCTACAAAATGTCTAACTTTAATCCTTAGCTTAAGGTAGGATGAGGGGCTACTTGTTTGGATGACCTCTTATACTGAGTCTGGTTGGGATGGAGTTAAATTTTCTTCGCAGCAGCCAGTATGGTGCTGTGTTTTGCATTTGTGACTAAAACAGTGTTGGTAACACAATATTTTAGCTATTTCTGAACAATGTCTGCATAGCATGGAGGCCTTTCTCTTTTTCCAACTCTGCCTCCCCAGTGAGTACATTGAGGGTACGCAAGAAGTTGGGAGGGGACACAACCAGGACAGCTGATCTGAGCTCACCAAAGGGATATCCCATGCTGTATAACATCATGCTCAGCAATAAAAAGAAGCAGAGGGTTTTTTTTGGCAGGGAAGGTAGCCGTTGCTCAGAGACTGGCTGGGAGGTAGTGAGTGATTGATTGCCTTTGCATAACTTGCCTTGGGTTTGTTTTGGTTTGGGTTTGTTTTTTTTTTTTTCTGTCTTTTTCCTCTTTCTTTTGTTTATTTCTGTTGCTTATCTCAACCCATGAGTTTTCTTGGTTTTGCTCTTCCTGCTGGGGTGTGGAGGAGAGTGAGCGAGTAATTGTGTGGTGCTTAGCTGCGGGCTAACCCACAGCACTTCTACAAAATTAACTAGTTATAAAAGACCAGTTGGAGATTCAACAATCAATATAGCTCCCTCTAAGGCAGTACAGGAGGACTGTACTAAAGAAAAAAAAATCTGCATATGGGGAATGTTTCTAGCATTTTTCTGTAACTTCCCTATGGGAAGTAGAAAATGTTCCATTGACTAGGACATTTAAAACGAGACTGACTTTAACAAGAAAATATCATCACAGTGAAATCTTTGGCAGTTTGACAATATGATTTTATATTTGTGTTTCTGTGACAGTTCTGATTCTGGAGTTCTACTGAATCATTGACAACCATGGCAGCATGATGAGAAAGGAGACAGGAGCACCATGCTATTGGAGCTGTGAAGCAGAGAGACTGTTGCTGCTTGAGTTGATTATAGCTGGTAAGAAAAATGTTGTCACTAAAAATATGCTGACAACCAGAAACAAACCATCTTTTTAGTCCCTTTAGGCCAATCAGATAGATACACTGCTCATGACTAAAACACACTGACCATCTTGAAAAGAGCAGCACTGTTGAGTGTTTTGGACAAATTCTAACCAGTTTTGTTATTTTCTTTCTCCTTAATAACTGCCTCTGAAATTTCATTTGGATGCTGTATCTTTTTTCTGTTTTAAACTGTGTCTGTCTTCATGATGATTGAGGTCTTCACTTTACATTATATTGGATTATGTTTGTAATATATTTCAGAATCCTTCAAAATGAGAAATGTTACAGGATAGCTATTTTTATCCCAGTCTTAATGGCTGTACTATTATGAAAAAAAAACCAAACCAAAAACACCCAAACCATAATCTGGATGTTTTATTGGAATAAACAGTGTAACATTTAAAAAAAAAAAGATCAAGCAGCAGTTTCTTGACAATACTGTATGTATTTGGTTTTTGCATAATCCCCTTTTATGATTTTCACTGATTATAATCTAGTTACTAGTAATTAATGTTTTAATGTTTGTTTGGTTGTTGGTTTTTTTTAAATAAACTTCCTCTGCAGTTTGGTCTTTTCCAAGATTTGTATGCTTTGTTTTGAACCGGAATGTTTTCTGGTCAGCACTGGTAGCTACTATACAGAGTTTTTAAAAAAATACAGATAAGACTAACCAAACAAATAAAAACCCCACTCTCAGAAAACTCAACACCTCAGCATATGCATATACAAAGATTGTTCTAAACCTGACTTTCTCACTGTAAGTTATCATAGATTCTGCTACTGATAGAATACGAAATCTATTATTGAAAAATAACATTTCCCACATCCCAGTAGAATATGTGGGGTTTATTGTTCTAGGATTCTTTCCCCCCTCTTTAATAGACAAGAGGGTGTTTCTTTTAGATCTATCTATCTGTTCTCTGACTTTTTTTTGTGCATGTATATACTTTGTCTTCAGTATTAGCTACTGAATCCATCATATGTATTCTTTCAACTGACAAGTGCCTCTTTTTTTTCCTGCTCCATATGCAGTATAATAAGGTTACCCACAAACAGTGATTTAAAATATGTGTATGTATCTACCTACAAATCTGCCTATGTCCCTCAAATCTATAGGAAATGAAGGAGGCTGTAAACTCCTGTAAGAAGACAGCAACATTTCAGATAGATAGACAGTCTTATACTCCAGAATAATAGTCTACAGAACATTAAAATTAGCTAAAATTATCTCAGGGCTATAGTCTTCAACACAGAATAGTCAAATCTAATTGAGACCTCTATTCTGAGAATATGAAGCAGGTATTAAATACAATATCAGATAAAGATATGTCTTAAAAAGCAGCAAGAACAAGTACTGTCTTAAAATCTGATTTGAAATCTGTGCAGAGTTCTGACAATGCTCAGATGTTGCGTCTACGAACATGACGGTGGGCTCAGGCCCATCCTGACATGAGTAACAAAATCCTCAGGAATGCTCTGGTGTGTATCTCCAGCACTCCCCACTAAGGACTTCACAGCAGAACATTAATTCTACTGAATGTACAGATTTCTGTCTTATCTGTTGTACATACTTAATTATGTAAATTAGAAAAATAGAGTATATGGAGCTCAGTAAGTATGAATTTTATGCTAAAAAGTAGGAGTGAATGAAAAGACTCCAGAATGGGATTAGAGGCTTACAGGGGTGGGCAACAGGTTAGAAATAGTTTCATCTGTGTTGCACATTGGGTGGCTTGGAGGAGTGGTACAGGCTCAGAACAGAAAATGGTCAGAGCATGTGAGAAAGACCAGTGCATGTTTCGGGATTTTTACAGCATGAAACTGATGTAAGAAATGGGATTTCAAAACATTACTAAGAATGAAATAATGAGATTCGGGAAGGCTTAGGGAAAGAAAAGCAGAAAGCAAAAAATAACCACAAGATTTTGAGGTGAATGACAGGGTGACTGGTTAGTTGTGTGAGATAAGTGTCAAAGAAGAAGATTTTGGATGAAAGATTAAGACAAAAGAACAGACTAGCAGTAGGATTTCCCTGAGGGTATATCATACACAGGGAGAAACAGGGTACTGGGCAGACTAGATGGTGAGAGCTAAGGAAGTATAATAGAGACTTGTTGGCACAGAAAATTCTAACAGGGACGAAACCCTTCAGTCAACACCCTGAGTGAAAGTGAATGGGAAGAGGATCCTCAGAAGATGTAATCAAAGGGATAATCATCAAAACAGGACATAAATGACACAGTAGAATTCAAAGGAGAGAAGCTGTCCTGACAAAGTGGATTGCAAAAGATAAAGAAAGATCAAGAGTGTGTGTCTGTGTCTGGAGAACAGACTCTTAGAGTTTAAAATAAAGAGATGATTAGCAACTCTTGTAGGGACAATGTCATTCATGAATGTGTTTCAGGCTGGAGTGGGTAGCACAGAAAATCAGAGAGAGTGAAAAAAGATATCTCCAAAATATAACATGCCCTGTAAGAAAGAATAGATGCATCTAAAACATTTACTGACTAGGCTGATGAAAAAAATCAATAGAGCAGGTGGTCATTTCAGGATGAGAAGTTGCAACTCATCTGACTTTAATGCCTGTATTTAGCAAGAAGAGTTCACTTGAGTACATAGAAAAAAATAGAAGTCTCACTTACGAGTAGGTTTTCTTCTAAAAAAAACTTGCAGCCACAATGGGGATATTGTTGATAGACCTCCCCAAAGCATTTTAACAATGGAGTATGAGGAGGTTCTTGTAACAGTGGGCAACAGTGTGGAAATGAAAAGCAAAGGTAACTCGAATAAACCATGTGAATAGAGTGAGCTAGATTTGACTCACCCTGCCAAAGCAAAATACAATGAGCTGCAGTACTATGCAAGAGCAAAAGTGAAAAGTCAGTTCTGATGCTTAAAAAACATTTAAGGAGAAAAAGGGTGTCACGAATGGGTGGTTTTAAGGCCCTGTAAAGAATCACTGGCAAGGTATTGGCAAAGGGTGATTTTAATAGAAATTTATAGAAACGTGACTTAACAGAATCTGATGGCAAGGTTCACTCTATTACTTATTACATGGATTAAGTTACACGAGGGAAAATCGTATTGGAATCGTGTTGGAATGATTTGTACAGAGATTAAGAGTAAAAGGGTTAAAAGATAAAGAATAAAAGGGTAAAAGGTAAAAGGGAAAAGGGGACCCTCCCGTTAAGTCACGAGGTTCAGAAGAGATCCGATTGGACCCAATCTTAGTCTCAGACTTGGGCAACGGTTTATGACTAAAGGGTTAAAGGATTTAACAGCTTACAATACTTAAACATTAATCAATTTGACAGCTACACAAAGAATCAGTCAAGTTACTACGAATACTACAAAGATTAAAATAACTTAACTACAGGTTATTTTTGTTACTAACTATATAGGTAAGCATGCAAAAAGATTTAGATTAGTTTATACATATATACAACTACAGATAACTGTAAGCACGCAAAAGAAGATTTAGTACAGATAACTGTAAGCGCGCAAAAGATCTAGATCAATCAATACATATGAATTTGGTACCAAAGCTAAATAAAAGGCCTAGAGTTAAAGGTATACCTGTTAAAAATTCCCCTCGATTCCCGTGAAATACTCACATCAAATGCTTTGGCATTTCTCAACGGGCAAAGAGTTGAGCCCCGAGGAGTGTCGCAAATTCGAGTTTGCGGACTCTGAGAGGCGTCCCACTCAGAGGGAGGTTCTGGATGCAGCCCGCTGCGGTCCAGGAGAGCTCAAAGGGTCTCACTTGGTACCGCTGTTTATAGGTTTGCAAGATAATTGGCTTTAGTCATCAGTAACTTTCCATTTTGGCTACTATCTGAGGTGGTCCAGGGTAGTAATTATGGTATTGTTTCATGGTAACAATGATATTGTTCCACTTGAGCTATGATCCAGGTAGGGAAAGCTTCAGAGCTGTCAGAGATGACGAATCATCTCTTGTTTCTGCTCCCCACCTTGAACATGTAGCTAGTGTCCCTGGTACAATCAGTGTTGTTCCCCACCTTAGCCATGCAAGAGTGCTTGGTACGGCCAAGGGACGCTTAACCGCCCCACTCATACACAATGGCTAAAGTTTAACAGAAGGTTCTGAGATCGTATCGTAGCCCAGAGGAAAAGTGTGTGGGGGGGATGCACCACCACAAAGGGAAAAAAAAAAAGAAATAGAAAACCAAAAACTTTTCAAGATTCAAAAAAATGTAAAACAGAACAAGAAAATCACAGAGAATCAGAACACCCCCTACCCCTAGTCAGTTAAGGGGAAGGAAAAGAAAATGAACTGGTAAGAAAATTGGCCTACAAGGATGAGGTATACTTACTTTTAAGTATGGTCTTAAGTATAAATTAGGTTAAAATCCAGATCATAATGATATATTTGGTTGGGTCACCTAAAAAATATGGGTGCCCATGTTTGATATCAGTCCTTTATCTCTGAAATGTTACTTCTTTTGCACATGACGTACCAGTATGAGTGGTAAAAACACAGCAAAACACCTCCTTTGTAAGGGGAGGTAATACATGTCGTCATTAGATTCAGATGTAACATAACCCTAAGTAAGTAATCTTTGCTGCTTATTATCTATGACGCAAATTTTGATGCCTGCCACCAGCCTTTCTCTTCCCTGGGCTGCGATAAACAGCTTTTGTCCTGGGTGAGGCTTCGTACTCTCTGAAGGCATAGACCAGGTAGATCTTTAGCTTCTGTCTGTCCTGGTTCCAGCTGGGACAGAGTTAACTTTCTTCCCAGTAGCTTGGGGGGTGTGCTGTGTTTTGGGTTTGGTGTGAGAGAAGCATTGATGGCCCATTGATGCTTTGGTTGTTGGTGAGTGGTGCTTGCATCAGGGAAACTTTTTTTTTTTTTCCGCCTCCCATGCTCTGCCAAGTGCGGGGGAAGCTAGGGGGGCAGAAGCATAGCTGGGGAGGTTGACCCAGCTGGCCAATGGGGTATTCCATACCATGTGACATCGTGCTCAGTATAAAAACTAGGGGGGGGGCTCTCACAGCCTGGGGCAGGCTGGGCATTGGTCGGTGGGTGGTGAGCAGTTGGATTGTGCATGGCTTGCTTTGTATATTCTATTATTGTTATTGTTACCATTGTTATTATTACTGTTCTACTTTGTTTTATTTCCATTATTAAAATGTTTTTATCTCAACCTGGGAGTTTACCTACTTGTGCCCTCCCGATTCTCTCCTCCATCCTACTGGAGGGGGGTGTGTGAGCAAGCCGTTGTGTGGTGTTTATTTGCTGGCTGGGGTTAAACCACGACACTCTTTCAGTTCTCAGTCAAATGCAGAGAGGCTGTGAAAAAGAACTTTCTGTAGGATAATAATCTAATGAAATCTGTGCCACAAGAGGTCTAAGTGTACAGTGGATCAGAATTCAGGGACTGTTTTCTGCTTCATAATAGTTGTGTTGTGTAGCCTTTGAGAATTATTTAATTTCTTTTACCTTTCATTTTATCTTACTTCCTTTTCCACATACTCCGTCTTGCCTATTTATACTACAAATAGCTTGGGGCAGAGACTCTTTTTTATTATATGTTTGCACAGATCCTAATAAAATGGGTTCCCAATATCACTCTGAGTTTCTGGGTGCTACTTTGTCATCGGTAACCACTATGAGAACTGCTGATAAGATTCTGACATTATAAAATGTGAATATGAATTCTGATTCAATATCAACCTCAAACCTTAACTGCTATTCACTGTGGATGTTTTGCTGCCATTTCAGCCATTCCTTACTATGAGTAGGAACTTCAAATAGAAACAGATGCAAAATAAATGTCATTATTTTTATTAGGGTTTTCTTTTCTTCTATCCTGAAGGAGCTTTAATAAAAAAAAAATGTTAATAACACATGTATATAAATAACGCACTGCTATTAAGCTCCTGTGGTTCAATTTTCAAACTCTTAGAGATAAAAACTTAACTAGGTAGTTCTTTCCCGCTCCTCCCACTGGTAATATCTGTAAGAAAAAGAAAGGGTCACCCCAAACCACCTGGCAATAGAGCCTTAGATGTCTGTTGTATTAGCCTGTTGCCTGATTATAAGCAACTAGGTCCTACATACATAAGAAGTGTATTTCTATATGTTCAGTAAAACCATATTTTCACGGTTGTAATGCACAACAATATATGCCTGCCTTCTTCCACTGTGCTGGGGGCAGTGATAACGTTTTTTGGATCCATTGTTGAGAGCAGTGTGTTGTGGGATCAAACTGGTTTGGGTTGTGTTTTTTCAGTGATCAAAGCACTTAGTCCATGTACTTAAACAGATGCCTTTGATAGTTTTTCAGCTTAAGCCGGCGTGGTGACAAACATCTACATATGCTAACCTGAGNATTTGAGAAAACATTGATTTCTGGCATCCAAAAAACTTGTTAACTTGGGTTAAATATAACATACTCATCTGGAGAAAGAAAGGATACGAAGGAGGAAGTATTTCCTCTTGTCATTGTCAAAGCTAAAACACTGACTTTTCACTTCAAGCATTGTTTTTACTCTTAAATTACCCCAGTATGTAAATGAAAACAATCAATGAAAAAAAACCTAAAAATGCAAGAAAGCAATTTAGTGAAAACATTTTTTTATTGTAACTAAACTAAGAAAACTGTACCGTACTTAAAATAAAAAACCACTACTATTCACACACTGATAATAACTATATAGCAGCTATTTGTTTATGATTAATTCTGATTTTAGATAATAATACCTCTGTAACTCATAAATTATACAGATGATGTTAAAAAAAAAAACCAAACCCAAAGTACAACTTTAACCGGGATACCCTGTAGTCCCTCTGTAGAGCTATGCAAACTGGCACCTTGGGACACATCAATGTATTCAGACATCCGCAGCTTCAGAAAATCTTTTGGTGGGGAGTGCACGCGTGTACGTGTCCCCGAGCGTGTTTCATACCATGTGGGTATTTATTCCCCTCTCTAGTGGGAATGGGGAGCCCGTGACGCGGGAGGGGGGGCGGTGCGTGTCAGACTGCTCACCGCGGCAGCCAAGAAGGGGGTGGCGGCTGCCGCCCTCCCTCCGCAGCGGGAGGAGGGACGGTGATGACCTTGGCCGAGCCCGAAGCGGCGGGGCCTCCCGCGGGGCTCACGGCGAGGCCGGGGCCGAAGCCGGGGAGGTGGGGCCGGGGCTCTCGGCCCTCACCGCCCCACGGAGTCGGCCCCGCAGGCAAAGTGGCTTGGCGGGGCGTTGCCTGGCAACAGGCGCCTCGGGGCCGTTGGTCGCGGCGAAGGGCCGCTGGGAGGCCGCGGCCCTTGGTGGCCGGGCCTGGGGCAGGGCGGGGAGTCCGCGGCGGAGGGGTGCTTGAGCACTGCTGGGAATGACGGCGAGGTGCCCGGGGCAGGTGTGTGGGAGGTTGCCGGGCTCCGTTAGGAAACTTACCCCTCCCCTCTCCCAGGGAGGTGCCACCGTTACATGAGTCCTGTACACATATTTAACAAGCCAGCTAAGAATGACTGCTAATTTGGTAGGGTACTCGCAAAGGAGTGTTTCTGTTGGCACTACTTTTTCACCTGCTCCCCATCCACCTACTAGGGTACTGAGGTTTTTTTATTCACAGATGAGAAAAGAGATGCCTTTCGCCCCTCATCTGCTGCAAGCCATTGAAGTGGTGTCTAGATAATAAAACTGGTGGACCATTCTTGAAGAGAGCCGGCAGACTGATTGCTAATTTAATGCTTAGGCATTATTCACATTTCTTGAACCATAGTTGCAGCATAATGATACATCTCCATTGCTGTCTTGTTGCTTGATGAAAAGAGACCAGAAGAAAACGCATAAATGAATAACATTTTTAGGGGATGGAATCATGGAGAGTATTGAAGCATAACATAGATATGGGCTGATAGGAGGACTGACTAAATAAAACCCTATAATCCTACCCTGTACCAGAGTGGTCCAAAAGCACATTTTATTTAGCTTTCATGTATTTTCTTCATTACTAAGAAACAGGAAGGACAAATCCTTCTCTGATGTATATGCTTTTAATTATCACAGAGGCTCCACTCTGTTTCTAATTTAGTTTGGAAGGTTCTTTTTTAAATGTCTAGCCTGAAAAATTTTGTGACTAAATGAAGATCTTCCATTTAAAAAGCCTCAAAACTGGATACAGCTGAAACATCAATTTAAAAGCCTCAGGAAACAGGTACAGATGCAACATCTAAATTGCTATACCTGTAGCATTTTCAGTTAAAACTCCTCTTGCTATAACACACTGAAGACTAAAACAGATTTATCTGGTCCAATCTTCTTAAGGAAATCTTCTATATAGTATTGTCTTAAACTAAAATGCTGTATTACTTTGATTTTGTTGTGTGATTTTTGTGGTAGTTTCTAATGATAATTTGTGTGATTAAATTATTGCAATTTAAATTATGCAGTTGCAGCTGGTACATTTATTTAAATGATGAAAAAGGAATCAGTAAGTGAGCACTGTGTAAGGAACAATCAGTTGTCAACAATCAGTTTTTGTGTATGTATATAGCAATTTGGCCAAAAAGCTAGGAAATAATAATAATGATGATGATGATGATGATAATAATAATAATGATGATAATAAACCACAAACAAAAAGCCTTAGAATTGCCACTGACTGTAGTTGATTCTACACTAGTTCAAGATGTATCAATAGCTTTCAGCTAAGGAAACTATATCTAAATTCATTTAATTAAATGGCTTTGTGTGTTTCAAGAAAGGCAATTTTTTTCACTTGATTTTATGTCCATCAGAAAGTAGGTTAAACTCAGTGTTCTATATTATCAGCTGATAAACTGAATATCAACTGATACTGAATATTAGTCAGTATATGAGAATATCAACTTATCAGATTGCTAATATATATAGTTAATAGTGAGAAAACTGTTTAATTGTTTTACCAGCCTTCCTTGTGTTCTGTAGAGATGGCACACCTTATCAAGCCTGTAGTATAAATTGCTTTTTCCAAGGGTTGCAAAAGGTTTCTATGTGGCCATTTAATGTGATTTTACTAGTGCATCCCACTCCAAATCTATAAACGTGTTTGTATAGTGAGGTTGACTTCACTTCCTGACTCCAAGCCTATATAAAACTCAGCATGAAAAAAGCAGCGCTCTTACTTCAGCCCTATTGCTGTAGCAATGGTACCCTAGTTACAGTTGTACAGGTTGTGAGATTTTTATCTTCCCGAGACTTAGTAGAAAAAGTTACATTAAAAAAAAAAGAAAGGATGAAGAAAAAAAAAAAGATGTAGTTTTAATAGAATTGCCTCTTGTCCTGTCACTGGGTACCACTGAAAAGAACCTGTCTCTGTCTTCTTTGCACCCTCCCTTCAGGTATTTATAGACATTGATAAGATCCCCCCCTGATCCTTCTCTAGGCTAAACAGTCCCAGGTCTCTCAGTCTTTCCTAATCTGTGAAGTGCTCCAGTCCCTTCATCGTCCTTGTGGCACTTTGTTAAACTCTTTCTGGTATGCCCATTCTTTCTTGTACTGAGGAGCCCAGAACTGGACGCAGTACTGCAGGTGTGGCCTCACCAGTGCTGAATAAAGGTGAAGGATCACCTCCCTTGACCTGCGGGCAATACTTTGCCTAATGTAGCCCAAGATACCAGTCACCTTTGCAGCAAGGGCAAATTGCTGGCTCATGTTCATCCTGAACACCCCCAGGTCCCTTTCTGCCAAGCTGGGTAGCCCCCAGCATATATGGGTGCATGGTATTGTTCCTCCCCGGCTGGAACAACACCTCTTCTTTTGAAGTTCCTGTCAGCCCATTTCTTCAGCCTCTCAAGGTCCCTCTGGATGGCAGCACAACCCTCGGTGTAACAGCCACTCCTCCCAGTTTGGTGTGTTCTGCAAACTTGCTGAGGGTACACTCTGCCCTGTCATCCAGATCATTAATGGAGTTGTTAAACAGGACTGGAGCTGGTATTAATCCCTGGTACACCACTAGTCACTGGTCTCCAACTAGACTTTTTTTTTTTACTGCTCTTTTTCACTAAGCAGACCCTTTCTTTTGCCCCTTGGAGAGTCTTACAGATTTATTCCTTATTTATTCCTTCTTCTGAAGGAATAAAATTGTGTTTACATTTAAGAACAATATAAAGGAATAAAAAAACCCCAGATGTCCCGTAATTATGAAGCCCAGGTATACCACATTCTTGTGGTACAATGTAGTAGCAATGATGCATGTCAGTGACAAGAAGTAATTGGCTTAATGGCACAATGCCAGACACAAGCTGGTTGTAACTCTATTCTGTATTTATGGCCAGCCTGCATCTCTGAACTCTCATGGCTTTCACACAGTGTTTGCTCTGGGCCTCAGGTCTCTAGCTTTGATCTGTCTTTTGCTCTGGAATTATGTGATTCTTCTGTTCTTTCTGAACTGCAGCCATCTAAAGCAAAAGCAGTCATAGTGAGCCACCAGACCTTCTCCAAGAAAGGTGCTGCTGCTTTAGAAAATTATTTAATTTATAATTTAAGAAGATAATCTTAAAAAAATAACAGTGCAGGCAAAAAAATAGCTAACTCATCTTTCAGGTTTACTATTCCAAGGCTCTCAAAAAGCCCAACTTTTATATTTCTTCCTCGGAGCCCTAGGCAATCCATCCTGCTGTGATAGGTAGCACTGTGCTACCTGGATTTTAATCCATCTGGATACTTCTGACTGGCAGCCTTATAAATGGGCAAAGATGTGAAAATACTACATCTATGTAAATATAAATATGAAAGTGCCCCCTTCTTTGAATTAAAAAAGCTAGTGGCAGTGAAGGGTCAAGACAACTTTTTGTGCATGGCAGGAGGCAAGTGGAAAGTTGATACAATGTGGTTTGTGTTTTTGTAAACTGAATCTTCACAGAAGGATATTCAAGAGTAGTGACTTTAGATGGAGAAGTAAGTCATTACAAATTAAAGAAAACAGGAAAAAATGCTTTTACAGCAATTTGGGTAATGAAAATGTACTTAGAATAGAGGATGGAACAATTAAAGGAAAGTACCTGGAACTTGCATTTGGAGCAGGAATTTTGCTTATATGTTGCTGGGTTTCCTCCCTCATTCCCCCCACCCCATTGCATTGCTATATCAAAATTATTATTTTGTATGATTTCAATTATCAGATGTTATTTAACAGAAATGGATGTTCATGACATGGATTTGATAACAAATGAGTGATTAAAGGTAAAAAACCCCGTGTATTGCTGTGTAAAATACAAAATGACAACTTCTCATACAGATACTGGTTCCATTATAGCTTATTTGTCTAGAGAGAAATTATGATTTTTTTCCCCTACAGCATTTTGCAAAAACAAATGTGTTTATTTTTCTATCACAGAACCAGTTTACCATGAAAAAATTCAGAGTTCAAAAGTGAATTGTTTCTCAGGGATATACAATGGAGCACACAGACACCACTTCTTATCTTCTTGAGGCAGAAACTGTAAATTAGATTTTAACAAGCCAGATGCAGGCAATATAAATTTGTATAACAGGCCTTAGCTATAAAAAAGAAAAAAAAAATCTGATCATATGTAGTGTGGAAATAGTGGTAGTTAATACTGAAGTAAATTCAGATTTGTTGTGGTCGTTTATGGAAAAAACACTATTGCATGACTTGTACTGTACGTACAAATTTGAGATTATTAAATAATAAATGAGTAATAATGATTATTGAAATAATGCTCTCTGAAGATTAAGAATCCCAAAGTCTAACATGAAGTCTTCAATAAAGGAAAGAGCTGTCTGTCACTCTGACAAGGGTATGGTGCACTTTCAAAAACCATTTACAAACAAAATTTGCGCCCTGGAACCACTGATAGGGGATGTCACTCAGAGTACGTTTCTTCAGGTATGTGTCAGGGTGCAGCAAGGGCCATCTGCTCCCTAAGGGACTGGGAGCTGTGAGCCAAGGGTGACCCCAGGGAACCCAGTGCTCTCACCAATGGGCACCATCCCACGGGTTCTGACTATGGTGGGCAGAGCCGGGTGCTGTAATGTGGTCCATCAACGGTCCCGGGCAGGCAAGTGACAAGCTGATGTCAGAATCCATCCAGCAGCAGGAGAAGGGGACAGGAATAGGGCTGGAGACATGGCTACAAGCGTAAGCCTGAGGTCCATTCCAGGGACAGGGCTGGACACCAGCACTCCTCTGGGGCAGGGGACTGAGATCCCCAGTCTGCGCTGAAATAGGGCTCCTGGGTCCATGTGCAAGGGTGGAAGGAGTTCCCAGGGGAGGCTGGGCAGGGCCCGCAAGGGCTGTTAGTGCCCTCGGAGCCCTGAAAATATGTAACTCTGTTTTCTTATGTGAAACAGCTAATGAAAATAACATTTTAAGAATCATTACTTATCACCTAAGTTAATTGGTAAGTTAGTTATTAATCAAGGGAGATGACTGTGGTGGTTAAACTTCTCACAACTATCTTACTCATTCTAGGGTTCTTTTGCAACTTGTTTCTATTTTTAAGGCTGTCTGCTGAAATATAAAAGAAACTAAGAGATAAATCAATTGAGCAGCAATACCCACAAGAACTTAGAAGAAAACAAAAACCTCATGCCCATGATCATGAAGTACCAAAAAGTAGCTTTACAGATGTCATGCAGATATGTAAGTCAGTATGGCACACACGTAGCTTGACTGTTTAGAAGATGTCAGAGAAGTAGGTAACAGGTTTTCTTTCCACCAGCCAGAAGGAAGCTATTCCTCAAACCTAGGTAGCACAAAGTTGCCAAGGGCAGAAAAGCCCATGTCCCTGCTGATTTTATTGTTTACTACCTTTTACTGTTACATTTAGGGAATTTTCAAATTTATGTTCTCCAAAACCGTTCTGTATGTACAAACTGACTTTTACAAATGGACTTTTCAATCCACTAAGGTCTATTTTTCAATATTGTAAGTCTAAAAATCAAGTCTCTCTTGTCAGTGTAAATATCTTTATAGGATAGTTAGCAATATTGAAGCATTGTAAGGTTTCTTTCAACCCTGCTCCCAGTGTTACAGTAGCGTGTCTGACAAAGAGAAAGAAGAACAGCCTATCTAGTCACCAGCTATGAAGAAAGAGCTTATGGAGGCTTGTAGCCACTCTGACTTGCCCCAGAAAAACTAAACTACATTGGTCTCCTTAGACTGGGAGGCACAACATGGCTTAAAGTAGAGGGAATTATAAAGGCCATGTGTTCTTTCAGCAAAGGAAATAATATTTTGTTTCATCATTCTGTCCTCACTTTGCAAACTTAATGAGGTATGGATGTGATGGAGTGACAAACTGATACAGGGATGCATGAAAACAGTTGCACAGTGTTACAAAAATTTCAAAAGCTTTGCTGGATTTTGTTTCTATTTTATTTTAATGTTTTATCGCTAGTAACCAGCATGCTGTTACTACTTATAGATACAATCTTAGCATCATATGGAAGGACACTGAAAACCCTGAGTAATAGTCAAACATATCTTATGGTACTCATTACTCTGCAGTAGTAAAATCACCAGCCAGCAATCGAAAAAAAGAAATGATCACATCAAGAATAAAGTATCCCAGGGACAGAATTAATGTCACAATAATTACATGGTTCACAGTGGAGGATGTGTGTTTATTAGCAGTTCTAGAGAAGCTAATTAAGCAAGTCAAAATTCTTTTTAAACCAGTTTAATCAAGAGAAAAGGTGTTCCCTTGGCTCTGAACAACTAATATACAAGGACTGAGAATTCATGGGTGCATCAAAAAGAAAAGAAAGCTGGTAATTGTACTGCACTGAGCTAAGCTACCTACAATTAAAAAAGTGCTACCTGATGGAAATAGAATTCATGTAATGGTTCTCTTTGGCAAAACACAGCAAAGCAAGACTATCGTTCATTAAGCCTCAGTGCTTTGTTACATAGTGCATACATATTTCTTTATGATGATTGTCTACATGGTGCTTTTCCATCTCATATCAACAAAGTTATTTTGAGGCAACCTCTCTGCCTTGCCTGATTCACCCAGAGATATCAGACTAAAGCACAGGAGAATCTGTCATGGAGTGGAGAGGAAAAAGGCACTTAAGCTCACACCAGTCACCAGAACCAAATTCAAAATGAAACATGCTGAAGTAAACAAAACCTTCTGAAATATTTGCAGAGTGTCGCGTAGTGTCATGTTCTACCCACCCTCCACCCTCCTCCAACATACTGGTGGTTTGCTACGGGGACCAGAAGAACATGGCTGGCTCATGAATATCTGTCTGAATGTCAGCATTGACTGTGCTTCATTGTGATTCAGGAGGTATAATGGAGTAACTGGATTTTCCTTTTGCCCTAGCCTCTTAGCACATGCAGAGTTTGTGTCACTGGAGACAGTATGGTTCTCAGTTATTTTACTCTGTTTATTGTGGAACCATAATCTGTCTGGAATCATAACTTTTATTTGTTTCTTTTTAAAAGTGGGCAGTGGTTTGCCTAGCATGCAAGTTTGCTGTTAGATCCCAGTTAAATAACCTTATGATCATAGTGTTGTACAGTAAAATAAATCCACTATTGTAAAAAATTGTATTCTAGAATGTGATATAGACAGCACTCAGATTTTTTGTTATTTTGCTCTCATAATGTCAACCAGTGTCTCATTATAACAGTTGTAACAGTTCAATTCTGAAATTTATCACAAAATCTTTGCAGTTCTGATGCCTTAAATAATTTTTCAAAGTGAAATTGTGGGTTCTGTCTTTACTGAATCTCAAAACCCTACAAATGAAAACTGATCATTGCTAAAGAATAAACACTGAAAGAGCTTAATGCATTAAGAATATCTTTAAGATTATGCACTTAGTCAATTCAAGAATCATATACAATGAAATTTAACTGATACAATATACTTAACTTCAAGAATATATGTCTTCTTGCATATAGTTTAAAATGCATGAAATTGTCAGAATATTACACAGAGTTAATAAACTTTCCTGTGTTTAGCAATAAAGAAAAATGATAAATCAGAAAGATGGGTTCGAAACTAGATAAGCTTTTGTGTATAGCTGAAATAAGAATAGTGGGTGTGGAGGAATGATGAAATATAAAATGACATGAAGTTTTAAAGGTGTTACTAGGCAGTGGGTGGATGATATGTATCTATAAACAAAGATCAGACACAGAAGGAATACGTGACAGAACTTTCTGTGCTGCAGACGAGCCACATGCATGTGCAATGGAGTTGTGTCAGTAATTAACAGGGATGCTTATATTATTAAGCTACATAAGACAATACCTATTCATCAAGTGTCCTGGTTTTGGCTGGGATGGAGTTGATTTTCTTCCTATTAACTGGTCTATACCAGAGGTTTTGGATGTGTTTTGGATGTAGTGTGAGAATAATGTTGATGATACACTGATGTTTTGATTGTTGCTAGGTAATGTTTACGCTAGTCAAGGACTTTTTGTCTTCCCATGCCCTGCCAGGTGTGCAGGGGGCTGGGAGGGAGCATGGCCACGATGGCTGGCCCAGCTGGCCAATGGGCTATTCCATACCATAAGACATCATGCTCAGCATATAAGGCTGGGCAAAGAAGAAAGAGGGGGGGATGTTCGGAGTGATGGCGTTTGTCTTCCCAAGTAACTGTTACGTGTGATGGAGCCCTGCTTTCCTGGAGATGGCTGAACACCTGCCTGCCAATGGGAAGTGGTGAATGAATTCCTTGCTTTGCTTTGCTTGCGTGCACGGCTTTTGCTTTCCCTATTAAACTGTCTTTATCTCAACCCACGAGTTCTCTCACTTTTACCCTTCTGATTCTCTCCCCCATCCCAACCGGAGGGAGTGATTGAGCGGCTGCGTGGTGCTCAGCGGCTGGCCGGGGTTAAACCTCGACACCAAGGTATCTACAGTGCACTCATGTTATCTGACTTTAAGCATCTAAAAACTAATAGTCTAGACTAATCCAGTTTTTCAGCTTTCTAAAATCAGTGGAGAAAGGATAATGACTCATTGCATTCTATCATAGGTTTATATTCTCCTGTGGAAACCCATCTCTTCATTGACCACAGAGGGAGCTAACGGCTTGGCCAAGTGGCTCAAGTTAAGTGACATGTAACCTACTGAAATAAAAAGCAAATTAAATGAGAAAAGGCTTTAAAAAGGAAAATAAAAGGAGGAAACAAAGACCAGCAATTAGGTGATACCCCAATCTGCATAATAAATAATGGAAGAAAAAATTATACAGACTGATATAATTTTTAAAAATTCTACAGTTATTTTTAGCATGATTTTTTAAAGTGAATATTCAAACGAAGTGTCTCAGAAATGTCTAACTATATATCTTTGTGCAAACCTTGCACAATAGTGTTGCTGGTCTGTGCATGGTTTCAGATATTACACTTCCAGTGCATTCATACATATCTGAAAATGTATTTCATGCTGTACGTTTTTGTACTGCCACTCAACTAATCCTCTCAAATATGTTATCCTGTTTCCTTTCGTTTTGTCCTTGTTCTACAAGGACCTGATCCAGCCCACTGAAGTTAAAAGGAATTTTTCCATTTACTTCAAAACAATTTGGATCAATGCCATACATCTAATTTCTCTTAGGAAAATGAATTTGAATCACCAAAAACTTACAAAAATATCATTATATAGTCAGTTGCTTAACAAATATCAAAATAAACTTTTGCTCTGTATCTCAGAGGCATATTCTAATAGAATTTATCATTTGAAGTCATTGATGAACAAGTTACTGATGAAATAGTTCCAGCAGTGTAAGGACCAAGCGATAAAATAGCTAATGTTCAGTTAATCAGTTTACTTAGCCATTTTAGATGCTTATACTACATGTTATTTAGGAGGGGTTTTTTATTAGTTATCAATCAGTATTACTAATGTAGTTCACAGTAGCCACTAAAAATTAGATTTCCCTGTCAATGGGAAAGCTAATCTACTCATCTATTTCTTTGTACTGTAAAAGTATGTGTCATTGAAAAAGTATCAGCAAAAAAAAGTGTCTGTATTTTTGTCTCATTATTTTGAAAGATGCATGTACGATTCTTATAAATACTTTACTATAAATAAATATAAATAGGACTTTCTATCAGCCAAACATATTTTAAGCATGTAAATTAATAATGGTGAACTTGAGCAGAATTACTCTGAGCAACCTGATGTTTCCTTTGTGTGAGGTTTCAAGAAAGTTTTCACTTTGATTCATAACAAAAGCTAGAAAAATTGAAAGTAAGTTACTTTTAAAGCATATTACAGAACAATGAGAACATATCTGTGCATTTTTTTCTTGTGGGCTTTTTTTTTTTTTTAGTTTTGATAAATGAAATGTAACAACCGATTATTGCATTCTTCAGAAGCCTGTCAGCTGTTAAAGGCAGGTGCGTATGTTCTTATTTAGGCAAGAATATCTCCTCCTGTAGAACAAGGGAGCTTTGGCATCGTGAGAGCTCTTTTTTAGTATGGAGTGCTTACAACTTTTCCGTTCTTTGCAAAGCCTAGAAGCCTGGAGTCACCAAATCTTAGCTATGAATAGGAATGCTTCTCAAGAGTTAGAAAGACTGGAAACCTATATTACTCTACTCTAAATCTTCTTATATTAATTAGTACTAAGTTTCAAAAAACAAATTGTTTATACGAAATAACACTTTTTCTTATATGGAAAAGTGTTATAAGAAAGTCCATAATCAGCTTATTTGTTTTAAGGTAGGAAAGCATTTTAATAACTTACTGAATTTGTAGGCTAAATGGTCTAAGGGTTTAAAGTTGGATTTTGGATTATGGTCTGTTAAACAGTAGGTGACCATTTTTAGCCATAAGTGCACTAGATTTAGGATGAATTGCCATCGTGAAATAAAATGTCAAAGGACTTAAAGGGTTTAACAAAATTTTGAGTGCAACTTGGAAGACTAGAAATGTTACTCTATTTCTGTTTAACAGAACTGTGTAAAATTCAGTAGTAGTCCAGAAATTTATTTTGAAAATTGAAGACATTTTGGATATTATAAAATCACTTTGATTTTATTCTTCATATAAAAGGTTATTTAAAATAATAAAATAATAGAACAATAACAAAATCTTAACATTTTAATAACTACTTTAGCAGTTGCATTTATTGATGTCTTTTTTTTTTCATGTAACAAATGACCACTAAAGTAAAAATTAATGAAATAAGATATTTAAAAAGAGCTTCTTTTCACATTCTTAAAATCATAAATAAATTTCACACTGCAATAACATTATACAGCCCTCTCAGACCAAAGTAGATTCCAGAGGCCAATGTTTCTCCATAGTTAATGTGTTGGTATTATTAGCAATTTTCAGCTTTACAATAAATTTTGATAATGAAATAATTTTCTTTCTCCATCATCTTCATCCTGATCCTACCATATGTCTACAAAAAATAACTGTATAATCACTGTGTATAATCAACTCTAAGGGAAATTCATGAAAGAAATAGGATGTTCTCAAAAATTCTGAAGATTGTATACAATGAAAATTATTCTATTTAGTCTTGAGCGATCAATCTGAACTTGCATGGCATGTTTCACTGTGGATTGTTGTTTAAAGGTCTGTGTAAACTGATTAACCTTTTTGCAAGCAACATGTTATTATAATATTTTAGTTATATTTTAATTAATTATGTTAATTAGATTCAAATAATATAATTATAATTATTATAACTGGGGGTGATGATACAGCAATATGCATCATTTACCCTGCTTTTTATAGCCAAAGGAATTCCCCATCCATTTCACATACTTCCTTACACTCTTTCTATATAGACCAGCAGTGTTTCAAGATGCTTGCTATTTATCAGTTTTTTAGATAACAGAAGACAAGAGCAAACAATACACTGAGAAGAAAAAAAAAAAAACCTGCTGAACTGTAGAAGATAGCAACTTTTTTACTTTATTTCTGAAACCTTTTCCAGTAGAAGTTACTCCTGCTGTGCTTGAGAAAAATCTTAAGAGAAAAAGAACATATATGATTCTAAAAGACTGTCTCTCCTATCCCTGTATGGACGGATAACAAGATGGATAACAAGTGAACTGTGTTATAGAAGTCGGTCAAAAGCTTCCATGAAAGTTATTGCAATTTAACTGATAAACTCTTGGAAAGGGAATGAATAATAGAGAGGATGAGACCTGTTTTGAATGGAGCATGTAGCAAACTTCCTGCCTTGATACCTATTTTATTCTGGTCTCTGGATGGGATGCAGAGGAAAGAAAAAAATCCTTTTGCTTGCAGTTGAAAACCTGTGACCCACAGACACAAATCTCTTTGCATTTGTCAGTACCACATATCCTTTATTTTCAAATAAATTCCTCAAGCTAAGAACAACCAGACAAAGCAGATGGGAGTTTCTCATCAAAGGAACATACAGTCATCCTCAAGTAAATAAATTTACAATGCAAAACACAGAGTGGGAGAGAGAGAAAACAAATACACACGAAAGTTTTCAGTCATTCAGTGAATACAGTGAGGCATGGCTGACACTGTTTAGAAATGTTGAACATATTTGATTGAGTAGAGGATAGGAAAGACTGAAAAATGCAAAAACAAAACAAAAAACAAAAACAGAACGAAGGAGGGGAAAAAATACAAAAAAAGCTAGAGTGGAGGAAGTATGACCAAAGAAGTAGAATAACTAAAGGTATTTTTAAAGAGACGACTGCAAGTACATTTTTGAAAGGGAAGAGGGCAATGATATTGTGAAAGCAGATGGCTGGTCTGTGACCTATTAGCTATTAGCTGAAAGAAAACCAGCATACTATCTATTGACAACATTGTCATGCTTGAAGAACACCACTTCCAAGTGCAATGCCTGCTAGGAAGAAGCTCTCAAGTCGTTCTGAGTATAAAGAATAGCTTAAGGATGTAGTTGATACTTCATTAGGCTTTAATAGTGCACAGTTTATTACTACTAATGAGAATTCTCAAGATGAAAGAAGCTGAGGGGATGTGAGAGTAAGCTTGTGGGTAAGGCTTTCGGCTAGGACATAGAAGATCTGTGGTTGCCTCTGGAATACCAAGGTAAGAATGAGTATATGGCTCCAGGACACTATAATGATAGATGCAATTATGTTTGTGAGATTTTTATGTAATATATTCAATCATGTAAGAGTATGAAGATATCAGTTTTATATTTATGAAATAAAAGTGAAGGGATTTTTTTTTTAAATGGTGATGAGGCAAAGGTTCCTTTTCAGGAGATGTCAAGTAGCAAGTGTCTTGACTATTTCTGTGAGATTATCTCAATTTCTGTTTTACCTCTCTCTTTCCCTTCTTTCCTTCCTTCATATTACTTCCATAATATGAAAATATCCTTGAGTCTTTTCAAATTTAGGAAAGACAGCTTTGTAGAAGTATAGGAACTGGTTCTCACACTGAACTGTAATTCAGAAAATCCTGACAAATTGGACAAATTCTGGATAGAAATTAGGAAAATCTTTCTCATGATATATGCAATGAAATTTTGGAATATTTTGCTCAGGAATTTATGGAGTCCCCTTGGAGTTTTTGAAAGGCGGGTTAGACAGCTTTCTCTCAGGAATGATTGAAGTGTATCCAATTTTTTCTTTAGCTTGGGCTGGATAGTTTTTCAAGATTATCTGACAAGTCTGGGCTTTTGTTTATTTGTTTGTTTGATATTTAATATAGAGGGCAAAAATTAATTGAAGTAAATAGAGATAATGATGTCCTGCAAAGAAATTGCTTCTCATTATTTTTGTCTGTATATTTGCAGATACAGTTGTATTGCATTGTAGATACAGTTTCATTTACCATTGACCAGAAGGAAAAGATTCTGCAGACCTTTTGAAATAATCTACAATCGCATAAGAGAAAGTGATATAAAAGACACAGAGATAAGCAAAGACAGTTTTTTAATATTTTCCAATAGTATGAGTAAGCTGAAAGAGTTTGGAAGTAAAGAAAAAAATAATCCACTCATGCTCATAGTTACTATACCTCCTTCCTAAACCTAACCAAAAAAATGTAAAGGACTGCGAAGTGTTAATATAACAATGGAATGGAAAAAAAAAATGCACTTGCTAGAAATAATTGGGTTAATAATACAAATATCAGATTAGTTTTAACAAATTTTGTCTTGTTGTCCTGGTT